>NBZA01000406.1:0-10169 GCA_003054995.1 Aleochara bilineata
TGATAGAATTATATTGTTAACAAATTACACCCACTGCTAGGGAAATATGCATGGCATAAAGCATGAAATTCCATCCATTCCCCAGACGAGAGACGGTACGACCGACAGACGACACTAAAGGCGAAAAAGTTGTAATATTTCATTTATCAATAAATGCCATCCAACCCAACGCACTGCACGGCATTGCACTATAACTGCAAATGACAAATGCGAAGCGGGAATGTCACATTTTAAAATTTCAAAATGCATTTTTCATGATTAATGAATATCTGCCTGCCTTCAGTTCATGCCCCGACGGGCTTAAAATAGCGACAAATTGCTTCAGAAAAATATTTCGCCCACCAAGAGTTACCAGTCATGCAGTGTACGTAAATTTTGGCAGGAGAAGGCAACGGGGACACACATTACAAGTCTTCTACGAACAATACAAGCCAGGTGTACATTGGGTTGCGTTTCTTTTCATAAATGTGATAATAATGCTGTGACACTTAGGCAAACATTAAATATTTGCCTTAAGTATGCGCTTGCCCCTGCGGCTGTGTGTATAACCCACTTACTGTGAATATTAATCGTACATATACAAAATATGCTTTTACCTCTCATATCTAATCACTCACAATTTGTCCCTTGTACCATACACCATACTACAGCACTACCATTACCACTAACCCCACCTATTGATTTATTGCTCATTAGGAGACACAGTACAGGAGTGAATCCTTCCAAGGACGAATCAATCACCCGCACAATGGGGCGCCCACATGCATACGCATACGCGTACACATAGTTGATAATCAAATTGAAAATCGACTGAAAGAGAAGGCAGACGAAGAGGAAACGCATTAGCGCCGGTATGGGCATAGATGCGAAACGAGGCGCGACGAAATGGAATCAAATGAAATGAAACCAAAATGTTAATGCCTGGATATCACACAATGCGTACGCATTGAGGACATTTCGGTGTTACATTTCCATCACTATTATCGCCTCTCGCGCATTGTTGCCTAGCCTGGTCGGTCGACTGGCTGGAGGAAATTGATTTTGCTCGGCGGCTCGGCAGGAAGCAATTTCGGCCCGAACTGTTATTGTTGATTTTAGTGACTGATTGATTAATTAAAGTCGATTTCCGACAGAACTCTCCCCATTCCTCGTTCTCTGCTCACATGTATCTAATAAAAGTACGATAAAATTGTAGAAACCTAACAAATAATTGCACAAAATTAAATACCAGAAGAGTTACAAGTGCTTTATATTCGTTTCCCCTTCTCATTTACACCCAAGACAAAAGCTTTCTCCAAGGAAAGCGAAATGATAAATAATCAAACAAGAAAAAGGTGAGGTAAAGTAGACAATATGCAAAACATGCCACAGATTCCAGATTCTTGAACAAAGAGTGAAAACTACAATGCAAAGACGGAGGAAGATTAAGACGCAGAAAAGCAAGCATAGCATAGCACAGCCTCACAACACAACACAAATTTAAGCACTGCCATTGTAGACGCAATGCAATGCGATGAATAAATAATGTTGTTTGTTCTTTGAGTTTGAATAATAGTCGCGGGCGGGCAGCAATAGCGACGGATTATTTATTTATAGCCGCGAACAAAGTCGAGAACAAGGGGCGCCGAAGAAGACAAGACAAGACAAGATGCTTTCACGTGAAGAAGAATGGCGCAAATAGATGATCGCCGGTGGACTGGAGGAGAGTGCGCAGTGTCATTGAACAAATAGCGATTCCCGGATGCATGATGAAGTATGAGAAAATGCCGCTGGAATATGAACGGACGTGAAATATGGAAAGCTTAGCTAGCGTCTGGTAGCAGTAACAGTTGTTATAACTTATCGCGCCGATGGGAATACATACACACGTAATAGCAGAACAGAACACTGTGTCATGTCCACTGCGCGATGGGGTGAAGGGGTTGAACTCATCTCTCTACTCTGCTGGATGCCATTCCATGCGATCTTCCAACTCGCAATGGTTTGGTGCGAATTAATCGAGTTTGTGAAGGACTCAGACTCACTCCAACCAACATAACACTATATTCTATATCAGAGGTCTCTAACTTTCTGTACTTAAGCACAGAATCTATTATAGTACTTGCAGACCACTGCTCTAGTGGTGTGCACACAGCAAATCATAATTTGTGCAAAGTGTTTAGTGCAAAGTACAAAACTTTCCTTTGCACTGATAATAATTACAATATAATCCAACTCCACTCCACGCTAAGCTCTGCTTTCATCTGATATTTATGGATGTTTTCGCTTAAATAAATCAAGCACACTACCGTAATAATTCGTGTCACTTCATAGCTGAATTGAGACATTAACATAACATATATGTACCTACATTTGTATGTATGTATGTACACCCGTTGGCGATTGAACAAATGGATTATTCAGCGCCGACTGTCATTTATTATTCATGACATATACACGCCTTGAGTGGAATCGCTTCACTTCGCCTCTGATTGTCGAACACAAATCTGAATCCGAATCTGAATCTGAAAATCTAAATAACCGCAGCAAACGAGCGAAGAGAAGCGAAGGTCGTAAATATGAAGAAAAAGGTTACGTTATGTCAGTACTAAAGCGAGAACCATCAGGAATGGCATTCACCGCCCCCTACGCATTAGGTTCTAAGTACTCGTGTTCTTCCTTCACTGCCCAAAACAACAACAACAGCACACAGCGACCTTCCTTCCTTACCGAACGAATCGGATCCATTTATTTCAAGGAATGAGAGAGGTCTAAAGAACTCAACTCCAAAGCCTTCTTGTTATTTTGGTTGCCTAATATCCACATATCTACGACATCTATCTATCCATATCTATGGTTTTATTATGCTACGTGCACTAAATATGCAGAGTAGATTAGAAGTATACGGAATACAAGGTAAAAAACTCGAATCAAAGCTATAAAAGCAACCCACAAACAACTGTCATCTGCTTTTTATACAGTTTATAAACTTTTTTCCCCACAGTGAACGTTTCTTCCACTTAAACTTTGAATATCATCAACCCTAACATACTGACTGTATGGTACATCTATGCATGCATGATTATTGTTTTGGCATAGAAGAGAAGTTTGTCCAGTGGACGAACGAGCGTTCAAGTTATAAGAAACACTCGTAAAAGATATAAAGAAATGGACGTTTTCATGTCCTAGCTAATTGAACTATTTGTATGCAACGCGCAAACATATGCAGTTCGTAAACAAATAAACCTAACTTTACTACTTACTGACGACGACCAAGAAGATTGCTCTTCTATTTTCTACAGCAATTCTATTCCTGAACCCAAATGTTATTGTTGACAATCCCCTGTGCTGAATATCATCTCAAGACCTCAATTCCCGTCCTTTCTTATAGATTTTAATTAAACACGCAATTCCTGAATTCAACTTTCTTTCAGTTAACTTAACTCCGTCTTGGAATCATTCAAGGTGTTCGAATTTAATCGCGAAAGCAAGAACAGCTCTTGCTTGCAGTGCGCAAATTACAATATAAATTACACAAAGTGGAAAACTTTTAATCCTTGCTGGAAAAACGGTGACTCGTCGATGCGGATAAGACGAATCCGAATACGAACCCGAGGGTTTGTGCAGGCAGGCAACGTAATGCCATTTTATATTTTCAATTAAATTTTATTGATCACAAAACGTGCTGGCAAACACGCCATCCATAAGGACGGGGATGGGATACATTACGACACGAAACGGTGAGAATTTTGGCATAAGTAGATATAGATCCTTCATTCCATCATACACATTGTAGCACAGTATGTGGTGGTGGCGTCTCTATCGAAAACATATTATTCCAAGTCCAGGAGGAAAATTTATGATTCGCTTCCTACTCCTACTCTTCTTCTTCTTCTTGGGAGTTCTTCGACTTCTTCTGCTCACCAGTCTTGCTTTTTCCTTCTTCTTTTACATCATTCTCGGCGCGATCCATCGATTTTATAATTTCGAGCTGAACCGAAACGATCTCTTCGTAATCACGTCATTAAAGACTTCTAATGGGGTCGCAAATGGCTTCCTGTATTTTTCAATGGCGAAAACGTCAAAAACACACACGATTTTCACTTTAATTAATTCCAACACTAAACAAGCTTTTCGCTAACAACAATGCGATGAATGAGAAATCGAAGATTAAGATGACAAAGACGCAGTCAAAGAATAGTCGATGCGTAAGTATGTATGTATAAGCAACGTCCTCGACGACGAAGAGGAAGACGACGTTTGACAAATCCATTAATATCGCGTCCTTACTTGTCGTCTTGAATTGCGCCTGCTTGATCGTCCTTCGTCCTGCTCCTCGAGGATAGGATAGGATAGCGTGTAACATTTCAGCCGCTCCTCACACTCCACTCCTTATCGGCTGGGTTCGTATTGATGTCATATCCACATCGTTTCCAGTACTGTTACCGCAACGCCAGACTTTCCCAGCTTTCGCCATTCTCGAGGACAAAACCATGAAACGAAACGAATCGAACCAACACTTTATCATACATCATCAATAACGAATCAAATGACACTTTGGGGAAACTTCCCGAATCAATCAATACAAAGCTTCCTCCTCCTCGTAAGCGCGCTACAGTACTGTCGTGTCAGTGCAGAAGCAAGTGGCGACGATGCTCATCCGGAACTATCTTATGCAGAGGAACTGACTCCCTCCTGGTGAGACGTTTGATTTCTGCAGAGTTTTTAATCGACACATGTTTGGACCTCGAAGCCGACGATCCTTTGCTGGTCTTCTTCAGCGCAGGCTTGGCGGGCACCAGTTCGCCTCGCTCATTCACCACCACAGTCACCTTCCTCTTCTTCCTCTTCATAACCACCTCATGCGAATGATTATTCCGCTTCGCTGGTGACCGACTGCGTCTTTGCCGCAGATGCAAGACATCAATACATAACCACGTCCAAAAACTGCCACAACAGCCAAAGTTCATTTACAAAGGCCAATACAAATTTGACATTTTCACTAATAATTTTGTCAAACAATGACATTTCACCAATAGCGCCACCACCGGGTTGTGATGATATTACCTATGCAGTTCATTGAAGCAAACTTTTTGGGGGGCTGTTGATGCTTTTCATTCTTCTTTTGGTCATTTATGCAGCCAACGAGCCGAATCGTATAGATTTGTTTGCGCGCAAGATATTCCGGAAGCAATAAAATGCGATGCGAGTCGGCAGTCTCTGCCCCTTTTGCACCATTTAGCGTTCCTGCTCGTGCAGTTGTCGCATTGCAATCGCCGAGCTAGGCAAACATTCCATTCATTCCTGTGATATACACACACAGATCCGAAGCCTCTCGGAAGCAGCGATGCTCTCAGTGAATATAAATATACAGGCTAGTTTTCTCCGCCTAATGTGACATAAAAAAACAACTTCGAGGAAAGATAGCAATTGCTATAATAACACAAATACGCAAAAGTCGACAAAAATAACAAAAACGCCCTTAGAAGGGTAGTTCTGCCAATGTTTATGTACTATCAGCCTGATGATGTTTTCCCTTCATAGCTATTTAGTGCATAGTGTTATGCAAATTGCCTATACGCATACAATTTTCTTTGTTCGAAAATATCCAGAAAAAAGTAACACAAGATAAATAAACCACGGTAGGTAATAATTAGCAACGAGTAATTGCGGACAAATTAAAATAATTGCCAATTAAATAAACAATGTGCTAAATACATTTCCAACGTACGTAAATTGCAAATTTCCAAGCAATCCAAGCAAACGAGACTTGGAAGCAAGTAAAAGTAAACGAATGCAAACATAATTTTTGCAACGAGAAAACAAGAAGACTATAATAAATTGTCCTGCGCATTTCCATGCGTCGAGATGCACGGTGTTTAATAAAAAAAGAACATAAAAATCCTTTAAAGTCTTTTAATTCCGTATAAATGAATAAACACAGTCGGAAATGCGCATTATCCTGGCACTGGCAGGCACATAAACAATCAGAAATAATAAATAAGATTCGCTTTTCCAGCTGATGCACAGCGCGCACCATACCATACCACACCATATACCATGCGATGCATTGCCAGGCCACAACCACAAGGCACATGTTATTAATAATTCTAGCGACTGCAAAGCAGGCAGCGCAGCGCAACAAAAAACGACAACGAAAGACGCCAACCAGCCAGCCAACTAACTAGTCATCCAGCAAGGAAAGATTCAGTAGCACGGCAACAACTCAACTCAACGCTCAACGTTTTGTTCCTCGAATGTGGTAACAAAACATAACTACGCAAAGAACGAACGAACGCAATGCGCAAACACACGCACGCACCACACAGTTATACCTAAAATAAATAAATATAATCAGCGCGAAAAGCCAATAAGCGAGCATTTATTATTCACGCGCAGGCTCACTCACTTTGGCTGCCTTTGCTTTCACGTTGTCAGGTGCCTTGCCTACGGCCAAGTCTGCTCAACCGATCCCGGTGCTACGCTACATTCATTACATTACGACTATATACACTCGTATGTGTGTTGTGTTGCCAAGGCCAAGGGTGTTCGCGAAATGAATCACGACCGTTCAATGTCACATAATTCTCTCGCACACCACGGCTTTCATTCGATTGCTACGTGTGTGTGTGCGTGTTGCATGCACCTGATTGTGCACTTTTAATTTACAACCGCCAATAAATGTCGTCATTACCATTAGTTGCTATCTTAAGTCTTATCAGAATTCATTATCAAAAGATTCCCATCCCATAGCAACCAAAATCTACATATGTAGGTAGGTAGGTGGGTACTTATTACATGCTTAGAATGTGTGACACTTACCCCAATTTTCGAAGCGCGAACGAACTTGGCGAGCGTCTGCACCTTGTAGCTGAGGTAGAGCTTCTTGTCGACGAGCACCACGAACGCCTTGCCCCACATCTGCTTATCGCGCACCCACATTGGCGAGAGGATCGCGGGGCTCTGGCCCTCTTGGGTTACCAACTGCTGGAAAAAAGCAAACGTTTCGCATGAAATAAATTCCCGAACAAACCGATGAGCGTGCACTACGAGTACATATTTCGTCCTCGTCAGTTAGTTTGGTGTAGTTTAGTTCAGTCGCATATGTAGAAGTAGTAAAATGTGTGAATTATCTGATATTCAATCAGATATGTATGTACATACGTGTGTTAAACATTCAAATATGTAATTATGTACAACAATCGTCCGCAACAATGAGGTTATGTTGCGATGCAATAACATGAAGATTCACTTACATCTAGCAACCCATCATCAGTATCATTGTTTGTTTATATTGTTTACTACACTACACTACACTACACTTTCTTCTACTGACTGTAACAAACTAAACAGCATGCAACAATGATGCAACCAATAAAACCATGCAAATATGTACTGACATTGATAATGCAATGAGACTGACGCCACACACAAGAGACAAATGACAGTCGAAAGATAAATAACAGCGCCCTCTGAATCTCTGCTCAACCTTCAGAATTAACTGCTTTGCACATTTTTTGCTGATTTGATTTTGCTTAATATGATTTATGTTGAGCAAGCATATAAATAAATATGTACATACTACGAGTGACGACTACAGCGAGAGCGACAGAGCGAGAATTATGGATATTGACAATTCCAATAGACATGAAGGAGAAAAACCATGGCAAGAAAGAAGCCCATGGATGTGATCACGTACAAGTCATGTTCATGAATGGTTGGTGGTAAATGACTTACTTGCAGCGAAAAATTACTAACACCAATGGTTCCGTCGTTAGACATTTGCAGGTCAGTCATGTCAGTCGGAAAGAACTGCTGTAAATAAAAACAAACAAAACCAAACTAAAAAAATTGCAACATTCTTTCACTCAAATCCTATCCTAACCTATCCTATCTCCTATCATGTCCTAGATAATTTATATACGTATTGTATTCTATTCTATTGCATTGCATTATATCTCTTTTGATGTGGTAATTCTCTTGTCATGTCTTTTGTTTCAGCGAACAAGAACAATCATGAAACCCGCTTTGATAATCTGGAAATGAAATGAATAAAAATAATCCGTCCTGAAAAGGTGGCGCTGCGCTGACGTTGCTGGGTGCACTTTTATTACTGAATTTAGCACGCAAGCAAAGCGCAAGCGAAACCTCAATGGTCGCTTTTTGTGTGCAACGTTGCGTTATTCTTCTGCTTAATGCTTGCAGATGATGATGATGATACACGAGCAGAGCACACCCAACTCCCAATGCAATACACACAGCAGTGCAAGTTTTGTGCAAGGCATGACTTTTTTGCACTTCTAATTTCCATCATTCGCGTTTTTGTCTTGTCTGGCTGCGCTCGGAGCTTAAAGCCTTTCATTTGCGTACTTGACTTCCACCACACACTCATCATCATCACCATCAAGCAACCATCCGTGCGTCCTTCTATTCATCCGCGAGATGCATCCAGCATCCAGCATTCATAGCCTTTATGCGCCCGCGACTCCAGACAGACACTCATGCATACATTTAAATAATGAAAAGAAGGATCGTGTCAAAAGAGCGCAAAACCGAATTATCTCTGTAAGCAGAAAAAGAAAAAACTCGCGCTGCTCTTGAAAGAATTCAGAGCGTAAATAAAAGCCCTGCTTGCAAGCAAGCTGTGGAATAATCAGGCGGCCGGCTGCGACCGGCGAGGCAAGTCTAATACGAAGGAAATTTCATCTCCAGCGTCTTGTAATTGAGTTTAAAACCTTCAGAAATTATAAAAATAAATGGAATTAACAAATTCTGCTTTGCTTCACAAGACAAACTTCGCCCATTTCGAAGGAAATTAAGTTAAAACCGGCGTGCGCTATGGAAATCAGAGATAACCCACTGAAATAAAGTGAAAGTGAAATGAAATTAACGCATCTTTTGTCCAACAATTAGGTAGTTTTGCAGATGAATAATTATCAGCCTGTACGTGCCTTTCATAGCAATGACACATTCATGTCTGGTCTCGTCTCAAATCCACGTTTGTCGGGTGCTTCGCATGTGAGATGGAAATCAATAAGTTTAACTTCTACCAAACCAAACACACACACTACATGTAGTCAGCTGACTATTGATCGACGTGCAGGCTGAGCATGGTGATGCCCTCTAACGTCTACTGCGCTACTACAAGGATAATTTCTACTGGACCTGGACAACACAATCCAACCTACTTTCTCACCAGAGTGCGCAAGCACTTCTTTCTAGCAATATAAAATAGCAAGAGACAGCTTTCAACATAATAATCTCTTCCTGCTATTTCACATGCAAGGCAATGTAATAATGTATAAATGTAGCAAAAGTTTCACCTGAGGATGGTGGAAGAATTCAAACTTCCTGTACTCTTTTCGAAAGATGAATCTGTAGTTGGTATCCTTTGAGTATGTTTTGATATCTCTATAGGCTGATAACACGTATTCATGGTCTTCCAATAATCGTTCTACAACAAGAAAGAATCACAATTAGTTATGGAGACAAAGTCACATTTAAAAATGTGAAAATAATGAAACTTTCTTACTTTAAAAGTACATATAAGTAAGCGAATGCAAGATGAATGCAATTACAATATGAACTGTAAGTAATATGAGCCTGCATAAATCAGGAATAAACAAAGGCTTTATTTAAAGTGAACTGAAGTTGAACTTCTTGCCAAATTTATGATGAATGTTAGTTGATGACCGAACGAATGGGTGCATTTGCGCTGAGAAAATCGCTCATAAATATCATCATGAGCTAATACATAATTTTGAAACCTCCTCGAGGCAAAGGCAATCGCGCGGAGCCAAAACCGAGCTTGGGTTGCGTAATACGGAAACAGTTCTATAATTATGTGAGAATCGATGTAATATACTCAATGCGTGATCAATAATTTCAAATCGCTTCAAGTGAATTATAATTATATCTTGTACGTCGCCGGCGGTGGCATTGAATGGCCGGCCATTGAATTAAACTTCAATAACGCGCAATAAGTTATGTCGAAATTCATCGCCAGCCAATGGAAGTCAATCCAATCCGTCCGATCGTTCGTTGATCGAACTTAATACGCGTTGGCGAGTGATAAATAATCAACGGACGTGAAATTGTTCACATGACCCTTCGCCAGTCATTCAGGGCATAGAAATCAATTCGCCCACTGCTTGCTCAAAGTGCGAGTCAATTAAACTCAAATCTCAATT
>NBZA01000406.1:10292-45426 GCA_003054995.1 Aleochara bilineata
AATGCACCAGTTGACGCTCTTCGCGAGCCGATTCTTTAAGGCGAGCACTTGGCACAGGTCGCTGGCGCATAGCGACTTTTCCACCACCACCGACTGATAACTGCCGTCGTCATTATAGAATAATAACGTCTCCTAAAAATACACACCATTAGCTCAAAAATTCTTCACTCTCCTTCACTCGCAATTATTGCAAATGTCGATACGATACGAACCTCTTTCTCATTGGAGCAGGCGTCCTTGTCCACAGGATTGAAATTGAATTCGACAAAGTCGGCATCGTCGCGATCCTCTGGAATCGAGCACAGATCGTGCAGTCCATCCTCGTGCAGGCGCTCGTACCGCGATGATTGATCGCTGCAAATGCACTTCGTGCGTGGGAATTTACACCAATCTGGAAAGTAAAGTAAAGTAAATGGAGAATCAAATAAGACGAATGTAAATAAGCGTTGCGCCGGACTTGATTAAACAGAGGAAAAGCAAAGAAAAAAGCAAATGTTTGCTCATAGATTAGCACGCAATTCGCTTCAGCTTATTTATTCCTTTGGGAAATATCTACGAGTCATCATAATGTATGAAATGTGTCAGATAAACTGCCAATAGCATAAACGCTTTTGCGTTGCATTGCATTGCGTTGTACGGTGTTGTTCTGCAAATACAATAGAAATGTTTTTCTAGCGTGATCACGTTTCCTTGCACTCTATGTTACATGTGCTCCTGCTGCAAGCGCCATTATCCTTAAGATATAATATATCAGAAGAAAGTAAATCATCAGAATAACTATATCGTGTAAAAACAGAATTGGGTGTAATACAATGCCAAAAGAACACATAGGTAATAAGTACACTAATTAAGCCATCAAACTGAAGTTGTTTAATGTTTTTGTTCGTGCGCACGTGTGTCTGTCGAATCTGCGTTCTTGAAACATAATCATATCAATGTTTTATTTTCGCAGATCGTAAAACATGACCTTTCACCGTGGTATAGGCGTAGAAATGATATATTTAAAATGTATAAATATTGTTGAAATTATCAAAATATTTTAACATCGTAATTAAGTAGTCAATTTATTTAAGGGCCAACATTCACAAACCACTTTATTTTTTTTCTTAAATTAGTAAATTTTCAAGATTTAATAACTCCAATAAATTTTCTAATCAATTAATTATCTGAACAAATGTAAATTATAGGAAAGCATCATAGAGTCGCGCGCTCTGTTCTCAAATCAACTGAGAATAAATTAATTGCAATTAAAATACAATTTACGGCAGGTTTATTAAATGCATTTCTAGTCATAAAATTATGCTAATGTCTGTATACGCACGCGCAATTGCAATTATCGTGTCGCTCATTCATTTATTTCCCCGCGCCGCGTCCCGCGTCTTAATATAAATATCAATAAGTGCATGCATGTTTAGTGATTGCCTCCAGTAGTGAGTGAGCTGATTGCAAACTAGAGCATAGCACAGTAGAATGCAAATTCTCTATGCGAATGCAAATGCAGCTGCTCTCTTCCTTTCTTCTCCGTTACCTACATACTCCTGCACTTAAATATAATAAAATACATATATGCATGTACCTCCAGTCGACTTCATACTTCAAATACATTTTCTTTTCTCTGTGTGTTTCTTACTTTCTGATATGCTATTGTCTGGACTTAAAGAAAGTGAAAGTTACACACTTGTTCTCTGGATGCCTTGTTATTTTTTAAAATCCACATACATTTTTCATTAATAAGTTTATTTCCGTATCAATAAACAAATTAAATAAATTGTTTAATTTCCACGACATTAGCATATTAATTGTAAATCAATACTTATTCACATTTTAACAAACATTCAATGAATTTATAATTTGATGAAAATCATCTAACTGCTGTCATTCCATTGTGATGTGACAACTCGCAAATAACAAAACAATTCGCAAATAAATTCATAATATTTCTCTTATAAACGAAACAGTTTGCATTTAATTTTGTTGTCGAATGACCGCAAAACATGTTTTTTCAGAAACAAAACAAACTAAACAAGTTTTACCAACAAACGCAAAATTAAATTATTATTATTAAATATTTTCCAAGAAATCTTGCAAGAAAGTGACCTGAATACAAGAGGAACAAAGCTAAACAAAACAAGCTCTCTCTAAACTAAACCATTATAGCAGATGTAATGTAATGTAAAGTAAACTCCACGATGCATCCATTATTGCGATGGAGTGACTACGAGTGAGTATTCTTGTGGTGACATTAGAATCTAACATTTAATTAATCGCGCGGCGCGGCGCGTCTACACGTCTCATAATTAGCCTCATTGCAGAAGGCAGACAGACGCGACGAAAGACAGGCGAGAGACCTATTCATCCGCGTCTCAACGTGTCTCAAGATTGCGACTCGTGCGTTGAAAATAGCATTCGCATTCGGATTCGAATTCGCAGCGGCATCGGCATCGGCAGTCAAGACAAGTACAAGATGCGCATAACAATCAAAGGGAGCAACAGTCTTGCTTCTGTTTCATTGTTAGTCACCGTCTACGAATGCAGACGGATCCTCTGCTCGAATCCATCTAGATTTAGCATAAATAGTATGCCACGCGCATCTAAATGCCAATATGTACTCACTGCCAAGCACTTTACATTCACAGTATTCGCATTCGCAGAATAAGAAAGCCACATCGCCATCGCACAAAGTAACCAAAGCCAGCAAAGACCTACTAATATTTACACTCCGTTAATAATCATTATCCTCAAAGCAACCAACGTTCATGCAGCTGGGACAAAATAAATGTCAGTGCTTTTGTAAATGCTTTTATTTAACTACACTTAACTTAACTTTAGTCAAGTGTCCATTAAAAAAACAAATGTTCAATATTACCTACCGTTAGAAAAGGTGACATTAACCCGAATTTAATCTTAATTGCCAACAATAAAAAACAACTTTCATGTCTTTTCTTTCTTTTACGTCCAAGATCGTCTCAAGCAAGAGTGGAGGTAGTGATCGTGTATCGATAACAAGGACACTTTTTATTTTCTTTTTATACCTCGTACATATTACCACTTAGAAAAAGCGAATGATTGCTGATTAGCAAAATTACATTACAACCTTGACGCGTATCTATTTTTTCCCCTTTTTTTATCATAGCAAGGACAACGAACATGAGGAAAAAGTATGCAACTATGTCACTACGATACGATACTAATCGTATGTTTCGCGGCGTAATGAACATATGTACGACTACAATACTATCACAGCAACTTTGCGCCGTCATTCACATGAACAAACGTAAACGTAGAGTAACAATAAGTATGATTATGCGATACTACTACAAACTTGCGATTGCGTCTTTAGTATTGTACGTTGTGCGTTGTGCCTTTCTAGGAACAAAGCCATAAAAAGATAAATGATATTCGTGCGCATGCATTCAACATAACACTACTCTTATTTTTCCAATTACACCAACATTATCATTATCTCTATGAGTGCAAACAAACCGACACACTCGGCAAGCGGCAAAGCTCTTACGCTCATTGCAATTACACACTCGTATTTCTGCAGAAGGCAAAAAACAGGAGATAAATTAACCCTACTAGTAGTTTGCGATCGTTACTCATCCCTTTCGCAGAAAACTCATCAGAAATGCACGCAGCGAGTCAATATTTGCCCACATAACATGCGCTATCATTATTATTATACGTCTAGTTATCATCATTACCATCATCAACCTACATACAATGTATGCTTGTGAATTCGTATTCGTGCGTTGACAGAAACGCATGGTAATATAGTAAATATCAACGTAAATGTAGAATAATCAGAACGACACGTGTATTGAATGCAAGGTAACGTTTAAAAACAATAGAAAAACTAATCAATCGATTGATAATTTGATTTTTTTAATGAAATAAAATAGTGAAATTTTAAAATTATTTCAGTTTTACATTTCAAGTTAAAAGATTCTGGCCACATACCTCACTGACCATAGGATTCACTTGAAACTTGCAAGTAAAACTCATCTAAACTGCGATAAAGTAAAGTAAATGTGATTGAACTAAAACGAGCCTCCAACATTTTTTTACATGTACTGTTCTCGCACCTTTTACCTATCATTTAAAATCCAATTTCACCACTTTTTCCACGTTTATTTCGCACGCTTACCTTGCCAACTGTGCAGATAAAGAATCAATAAATGAGTACAAATATAAATTGCGAGCAATAAATCATAATTTGCATGCTTATTGCTTTACTTGAGGAAGGTTTGGCTTTGCCTTTGGCTGGCAAGTTCATTAAGTCATCCAAGGCATTGGTCATATTATCGGCTTAATTGAATATGCAAAGCAGCTGACTGACTGACAAGAGTTTAATCCCAATAATGAATCACCAATGCTTCTGCTTCTGTTGCAGCTTGCGCTTTGGGTTGGGCGCGTTGCCGATAAAGTGGCGTAACATGGTGCAAGCGCAACGTGCATTCATCAAAACACATAATAAATATGCACGAGTGATGATGTGAGGCTGCGAGACATGATTACACAGCACAGCACAGCAGCGAAACACATTGCTTTACGAGAGAGCATTGAGGAATGTGTTTGCTTTTCCGACTTTCCGACGTTTTTCATCGACACCCATGCAACGCGTTATTTATACGCGCATTACACGTAAACACACGCAAATTGCAAATGAAATCCAATGCAATGCAACGCAACAACACTGCAGGTTCGCTCATACAACCGATCGGCTATAAACAGTTACAGGATTCGCATTCGTATTAAAATTCGTTTTCCTCACCGCGCAATGTCGTAAACAACTCATACAACGATGATTGATAGCACATGTGAGGCAATTTGTTACTGAACTTAATAATGAATGCACTGTACATCATACAACGTAATTGTTACTTTGTTTTCTTCGTGGAAATCATAAACCAAAGTAATTATTTTTAAACAAATTAGGGAAAAAACACTTAAACACCAGTACTTTACGTAACATAAAAAAATCACCAATTTTTTGTACTTTTCTGCGGCAAACACTTATTGTTAATTATTTTTTACTATTACCAAATTGCCAACAAGTGTGCAAAATCCACTTAATTTGAGTAGAGTGCAATTTTTGCGCAGAAAAAACATGAAATATTTTTTGCTACACGTGTTGTAACAATAATATTATAATAATTTCTGTAAACCACGTAAGCATAATCATAATACTCAATAATTAGTAAAAAACTTAATTATTATTTGCCTGATTTTTAATGTTTAATCATTAATTCAACTTTAAAAGCAAATTATTTATGTACCTTCGTAATATTTATTATCATAAGTTGTGTTCATCGCCCACAGTCTAATATCCTCAGGCTCCATAGCAAACTGTGTGGAAAAACCAATTACACTCCAGAAATAACTATGAATATCCCACAGGACCAAGACGTATGACGCACTTCTTATTGCAACACTGAGGGTGGTGATGAATTATCACCATGCGTCAATGGGCACCCACGTATAAGTTGATAAAAGTTAATTTGTTATAGCGATACCCACTGATACCAATACCGATGCTATTGAGTGCGATACCGGAAACCAGCTCAATGTATCGGAAATGCCGCCAATTCCGCCTACACTTTACTTCACTTCGACGTCACTTTGACAGAGAATCGAATAGTAAACAAGCATTACTCGTATGACCACGACCGCAAACGTGGGCAAAGCTATCGCTTTCCGCAGTCAACTGACTTTTTGTACATCCCACGAGTGCAAATGCAGGTAATCGACTGAACCGAACTGCACTAAACTGAACTGAACTGATGTGAAGTGAGTTCTGGCTACACTACACTACAATACAATGTACTGTAGAGTAGAGTGTAGTGTAGTGTGGTGTGGTGTTCGTCCTGATAAAATATAATATGCAATGGTAACGCGTTTCACTTGCACGTCACATCACATCGTATGTCGCCACGCCACGGCCACCATAGGTATCGCGAATTGTGATTTGCGATCAAAACAAGCGCAGCAGGCGGCAGCCAGCAGTTTATCAATGCAGCCTACGTTCGTTCGTTCGAACAGATAAAGCGCGCGCGCGACGCAACTGACTGAAGAAATTGCCAAGACCATACCTCACCAACTGCAACGCACGCACTGCAACTCACGCACAAATAAGGAAAGAAAGAATAAAACTTGAATTCGCGAGGCGAGTGGTGGTATTTTCACTGACATGTCTGGTTAGTATACTTGCTTTCAGCAATGAGTAAGAGTCTTAGAGACTACAACTACACTACCACTGCGACTTTGACTATGACAGTCACGATCAATCAAAGGCGAGACCATGACTCGCCACTCGATTTGCACTTGCATCACTCGCTCATTAATATGCATTATGCGTCTTACAATTCTTAGTGTTATACGGCAATGTAAAAATTATTGCGACTTTTTCATGTGAAAAACAGTGACGTAGTAAACAAAATATTATGAATTTAAAAAAATAAACTAATTACTTTGTTGTTATCTTATTGTTATTGGAAATTTAAATTATCATTTGTTACTGAAAAGTAACAAAAAATAATAATATTTATGCAATAATAAATTAACTAAAAACAAAATTAATTATCAAATAATTAATTAAACAAATCAAATTAAACTTCAGAAATAAAGAGAAAAATAAATTTAAAAATGATGTAATTTTTAGAGAAATTATGTGACATTATATGCGATAAATAAAATTAACCCAAAAATTCTTCTTTGGAGTTCAAAATAAAACAGAATTTCATTAAGTCTAGTGTCTTACATCCGGCTGCGCTCCTAGTGAGATGAGAGCCACGTGGCTACCAAGAAAATGTGTGAAAATGTCTGACCTATATTGCTATACACATGAATGGAATAGAAAATATTACTCGTCGACTTGCCTTGACTGACTTCAATGCTAAACAATTTATGCGAAAATCAAACCACATCCACGTTTACGTCGGTTTGTTACGCAATCAATTCCTTGTCGAACCTCGTCAACTTCCATTACGACGTGTCTCAACGACCACAACAACTACACTTGATAAACTATCAAGAGGCGCAACTATTGACATTCATTGCTTATTGATTTCATCGATTGTGTGTCGCTTCCTGTCCTTAAATCTTTATATGATAATTCAATAAAAATTCAATGGCAGGATTTAAAAATGGAAGAATTTAAATTGGAATTGAAAAACAAGTCGTAACCAATTCCTTTCAATTCCAATTCGTAGCTGTCCTCCACTTTACGTGAATTATGGAATAAATTTGCGAATGCCATCGCTTGTTATTGAATACTTACCGTGCAATAAGACATTAATCACTAAATCGATATAAATAATTCATCATATTCAGCATTGGCATGCCCTATTTCACGAGGCGATACCGCCACAAGAAAGGACTTTTCCTCGAGTGTTTTCCATGCAAAAGACGAAGATCTCTATCTATCTATACAATTTCAGTTCTGATTTTCGAATTATCATTGGAAATTAGAATCAGTGGTGCCCAACTATTTTTCCTGCTCGGACCACATTGGTTCCAGGTAAGGTAGGTATATATTGCGTAGTACAAGACCGAAAAATTGTACACGTGCCACGTTGAAGTTCCAAGTCATAAAAGTTTCATAGGATGCTTTGACTCGACTCGTCACCGCGTTGACTTTGAGCTTGCGGTAACACTTGGCTTGCGGTGGCTTTCTCAAGAACTGTTATTTATAAAGTTCTCCCATAATTAAAGCGTCATTTCCGCGAAATATTCGCGCCTCAAACCGAACTGAAGTGAAGTGAAGTGAACGAACGTCTGTGTCTGCCTACATGAAAACCTTCACGTAGCACGTCTTGAACAGACAGACACTGAGAATGGAATAATATATGGTTATTGAATGTCAATGAAATGAAATATAAGAAGGAATAGGGCAACCAAACAAACAACCAAGTCAACTAATGAATGAAGAACGTTTTCAATTCTTCCGAAACAATCACTGTCTACGAGAGTAACTGCAATATTCCTGCATGAGTGATAAAGATAGCGATAGTCATAAGTGCAGGACGCAAATTGTTTCGCGTTTCGCATTGATTGATTTCACTTGAAGTGATTCATGTGACACCTTTCTGCCATTAAGGTCAAACCCAATACTCCACAAGAAAACTACACACAGTACATACTGTGGTGAGTTGTAACAAATGCCAATGCATATCCAATTCAATTAATACCCACCCACGAACCAAATACATACTCTAATCGATTCTTTAGTAAAAGTAAACAAATGTAGATAATCAACAATTAAGTAATAATTAGGTACAACGTAATTAACAACTGGCCATTTGTTAGTAATTATAAATAAACATACTTAATTACAATTTAAAAGAGTTTAACCATTTTCAGATAAGTAACAAATGAAAAGCAAAGTTACATACAGTTAGTGACTCAGTTGAACTCATTAGTTTTAATGATACCCTCTACACGTGACTAATAGCCAGGCAACCAGCCCACCATTAAAATCCAATTGGATTACAAATTGTAGACTACTGGCAGTTATCTATCAAAAATCTCTCGAGTGCATGCGGCTGCCAGGCGAGGGCAATTATGCATACGCAGGTGAAACGTGAAAAATTCAAATACGCGGTACACGTGAATATTATAAAAATATGCAGCCTCTAGCCTCAGCCAGAGTCATAGTCATAGCATAGTGAGTTGAACTCTACTACGACGACCGCTAACCGACAACCGTGTGCATACATAGTCTACTCTCATAACCCAGTTTTCGTGCAATTTATGAATGAACATTCCATTCCAGCTCAGCCCGTTCGACTGCTTCGTATTCGCACTGACATTGCCAATGCTTGCACGGCCACAGCATAGTGCTGTGCTTGCTTTACCTTTAATTATGCAGTGCTTTTTACATCTATGTACAAGTATTTCCACTCACAATCTGAAATATTTATACAAAGCTGATAGCAACCCTACCCAGAAGAGGATGCATAACGAAAGCCAGAAGTACAGTATAAATGTACAATATGACCTGCAGCTTGATACAATATCGCGTGCCAATACTTTCATTGTATCAATATAACTTTTTCCACCCTCGTGGTGGTGGAGGCAAAGCCACGATAGAAATAGTATGTACTATATGTACTTGAGTACTAGCAGAGATGAGTACACAATACAATGTAAAACTATTGATTCGACCTAGTTTCGCAGGAAACGTACCAGTGGTGTATCTAAAACGAGCGATACATCCATTAAGGCGGCATTTTCTACATTTATTTCTGCAAAACAACTAATTTGAAGGCTACACTGGGGGACAAATATTATTGGTGCACCACTGCAATAGGTACCGTGCTATGATATCTGAATTGTTTCCACGATGCGATGTTAAATATACGTTTCATTACGCTTATGGGTATGTGGCCAACCCCACGAGGAAAATTACTTTCACTTGGATACGTTCTCTTACTAACTAATAATTCATAAGAAATATGAATAGTGAATTACACGTAATTACGAAAAATATATACAAAGTATATATGTAATATTTAAGTACCCACCCAATTAGGTTCATTTTCTCATTTGCTTATCATCAATTCAAATAAAATAATTAATAATTGTGATAAATTAATTTAATTACATAATGATCATAAGATAAATCAGTGTAACTGATACTTGATACTTGTGTATAATTACCTGGGAAGAATAAAGTTGCATTACTTATTAGTCTCTCCCATAAAATGCGATCCGACTGCTGATTGTGCGCGACAAAAAAGCAATTATCACGTGCACTTAGCAATAACGGGTTATTCCACTCATGAATTTATGACTCAAGTCAAAGCCAAGTACAAAGTAAAAAAAAAATGTTGAATATTTCTACATAACTTTCGCCCTAGCAACTGTAAACTGTAGAAACTGCTTAACAAATACACAAAAACTAATAGAAATATTCTTCATCCCGTCATCGACAAAGCTCCCTCTTCTTAGTTTTCAGTTAGCATTCCTTCATTTATTGAAAGCGCATTCCACCATTCTCCCTCCGGCATCTTCGCGAGTGTTTTTATTAAAACCGGAACTACAGCCATAAATATTCGCAAATTTCGAAATAAAGTTCGACGCGAGACTCGATTTTATGTCGATTTCAACTCGCTTTGACGTTTGTTTCCAACGCGCGGAACGCGTGCTCTTATTTTTAGTATGTATGTACATTACAATTCACTACAACAGTACTGGAGTATACCACTAACTAACCCTGGACTTACAACAACTTGCAAGGCAAGTCAGGATATACCAGACCAAAGCACAAGCAATCTGTCGTCTTTACTGCCTTGTTCACTCGTACACTACCACTGACTTTCGTTGAGCAGTAAAAAATGAAGTACGAATACGACAAGCAAAACTAAAAGAACCAAAGCAAAACAACACAACGCAACGCAAAGTGAAGCAAAAATGAAAAAAACAACGACTAATACACAACTGTTGTAATACTGAAAAGCCAGCAAGTAAATATGTACTAGAAGAAGACCAGAGCAAAGACAGAGATGAGATGAGATGAGATGAGCCTTGGATGGCAATGCATTATTACAGCAAAGGACCACGACAAAGATGCAGATGCAAAGTGCATGGAAGTCAAGTGATATCGAACTGAGAACGTCGCGACGTGAAGTGAGATGAGATGAAGAACTGAACTGCACACAGAGCCGCAAATCTTGAGGAGCGGGAGCGGCAGCAGCATCTTGCAAACCCCCACAAACTACAAATAGCTATTGTAGGCGGTTTTCTTCTTTGCACTGCGAATGTACACACTTATAACGCAAAGCGCGTTTCTCGAGACGAGAATTCCCTGCCCTGTTCTAGTTCTGGCTACTTTTCCTTTAATTTCCTCCCAGTCACTTCACTTCACCGAGTAAATAAGATTTTATACGCCAGTAATTAAATTACTGCCCAGATTCGAGCTTCAAGCTCCGAGCTGGGATAAGAAAAACCTAGATTCTACAACAGCCGGTCATAAAACAGTCATAATTTTAATGGACGACCCCGTGTATCGTATGAAAAAAGCCTTGGATTTGGCTTGGCTTCAGTTTGCATAGTGTATCTCAAGTAGTTTACATTCGTAGTGCGCGCCACGTCAACGACATGAGCAACAAACTTAAGATCTATTGCTGTTTCAACTGTTCTGTTTCTGCAAGAAATTATCTTTTGAAAATGATTTATGATTAATTTTTTTGTTATTTAACCAAATTTAGGTATAATAAAATTCAATTGAATTGATAAAATAAATCAAATTCAACTAGCGAGTATGTAAATGCACTTTAAATTAATTAATTAAATACAACAAATTACCACGAATGAATCATTAATAGTTTTAGATGCAATTGCATCGATCTCTCATTATAATTAACACCGTTAACCAACCCTTTAACGCCAAATATTTACACATTTTTCATCCACTCCATCCACTTAACCTATTACACAATATCATTCAATCCAGGCAGGCGCCTTCAATAAGCCGCGACTAATTGGATCTACCCCTTGGAGGCTTATGTGTAATATAACACTGTAACACTTTATGTAAATGAATACTTTATGTGGATCGGAGGATAAGTGGGATCGGGATTTAGTATGGCCATGAAGTTCTGTGGTGTTATGTGTATATTGTAAGTTATGCAACACAAAACACTAGCGCAAGCGTAAGCGCAGTGCTAAACTAATTCTAATTCCTGTTGGTGCAATTAATGCATTGGCTGTGTTGCAAATGACAGAACCAGGACCCTGCGAATTATTCGAGTGCATCATCCCAAACGTCTTATCATCTCGTGCACTCCGGTGCGCCCACAGGAAGAACTTAGCTTTAGATTTTGGTTTTAGGTTGATGTTGCTTTGAGCTCACAGAAGTTTAGACATACAACTACAAGTACATATAATAGTAGTGCTGACGTCACACACCTTGCTACTATGCAGTATTTTGACGTTGTTATGCAAGCACACGTTCCTGAGGAAAGGACCCCATAATCCACTTGCAACCGTCAAACCGGGTGCAATAATTCGAACATTAAGACAGAACATATAGAGTGTAAAAAACTCCTTTATTGAGTCTACTATACCTACATATGTCGGCACAGCCGAGTATATGACGCATGACGAACGTTCTGCAGCAAAGCAATCCTTCTTGGGCAGTCGCTGGCCGTACCATACCCAGGAGAAAGAGGCAACGAACACGAAGTGTTTCACTCTTAATTACTTCGCATTACGTTACGTTGCTTTGCCGCGCCACGAACAGAACACCAACATTCACATTGACTGGACTGGTCTGGTCCTTCTTTCGCGCGCTCGCACACAAGACGGTTTACATTGCGGTAGGTCGCGTCGCGCACACCGCTTCACTGAGTTTGAAACCGAAAACCCAGCCGTGAACGTAAACGTAAACGAAAACGCGATGGATGAACAAAGAGCAACAGAAACAGAAACCCAAACGAGATTACAACACAAAGGCGCGTCCGCTCAGCCCCAGACCCAACTTTAACGAAAAGGATTTTGCGAGACGCGCTTCAAAGGGAGGCAGCCGAGAAAAGCGCGGGCAAATGCGTGACCTGCTTAGTGAGTCAGTCTACTTACTAGGGCGTTGTTTCTGTTTCTACAGCGCAGGCACAGGAACATTCACATTCTGCTACCCCCTTGGTTGGATAAACTCGTTAACCGTATTTCGTGTTCGTCTTTGCGTGTATACGTTCCTAGGCGCGTCACAACATTGGCGTGTCGCTGTCGTGGCGTGGCTGGGTCGTGGCGCGCGTAAATCGATTTCCGATACGAACGTACTACTACGGCAAGCGCGCGCCGCCATGCGCCTGCTCTTTCTTGCGCACGGCAAAGCCTCGTCCTTCGTCCTTCGTGCATCTGCAGTTCGTTCAGCGTTCAACGAACGGCGGCGTGCATTCAAGGCGGCCAGATTTCGCGCGCAAATTCTACTACTGTACGCTGCGCCACTCACTACCACTCACTCACACCGTACGACCGCAAAGGGAAGGAAAGGGCGGCGAAAATAATGCGGATTTCTAAGCGTCTGTCTATGTTACGTCTGCTCTGGGTTGAGTTGGTCGGGGTCGGGATAGTGGTTTGAGAAGTAGACGGCTTCGCAGACGGCTGCCCTGTCGACAGACACACAGATCCAGACGCAAGCACGTCTTCGCTCCTCTGGGGGGCCACAAGTCCGCAAGTTCTACGTACAGCCCTTCTTGTTCTTAAACTTCACTTCACTCTTTAAAAACCGGTTGTTGTGATTTAATCTTGCATCAAATTAAATGTCTTTCTCACTGGATCTTTCTTTACCTTTGGCAGGATGAAGACTGAAATTCCATAAACAATATTTCTGGGTAGTCCTGTCTGGTTGGTTGAGAAGACATAAACGTTTTTATTATAAGTAGTATAATCTTCTTCGTTCTTCGGCAAGTTCAAGTTTTTACGATCAACAAACATGCTTTTATTATCCACTGGCATTGGCAAGCAGACTTTTCGCGCCTATTATAACATAATCGTGAAACGCTTGTGTTTAGCTTAGCTAAACACAACAGAACTGAACTGAGATGAGCTATGAATGTGAATCGCCTTGTCTCCTCTTCGAAACTCGACAGACAGACAGACACCCTGGGACATCACAGCCATAGACTAATCAAATCAATCAATGATTTGTACACATATTTTTGGCAGAACAGGATCCACGTAAAAGATGCCAAATGCCAGATGAAAGAAACAAGCAACCAGCTGTCTTACGTCCAAGGAAGCAGACAGGCAAGCACTTAATTATTCCTTCATTAAGCATTACGCAAAGCACACACTTCAACTTTAAAATTAAACTTAAACTTAAGTAAAGAAGCAGTTATGCAACCAAACACACACTCACTCAAAATGAAAGAAACACAATGCTATGTTTAATGAGATTTGTCTGCTGAAAAGCGGTCCGTGATTAAGGACACGGAACACGAACACGCAGACGAAGGACGAATGAGCGTTTTTAACGACGATTTGTTATGAACGTAGAACATTTGAACATCGTCATTGACTCTGTGATTAATTAAGAGCGAAATATGCTTGGAGCCAACTTCAACAGTACTGCAATGCAATTGCAGAACTGTGAGTCATAACAAGGCGCCGGAATTGCCAAAAAGTCGCATACGTTCGTTTGAAAATTGGAAAAGTTGATTCGTCTTTTACGGCTGTTTATGCCGTTCGTTCCATGTCGTTGCTCAAGCACAAGCAAGCGCAAGCGACGACGAAACACGAAATGATTCATCTTGCAACATTATCTTGGCAAATGCACGCTGCACATTGCAAACACGACTGGCAAGGGCGATAACTTGCTGCTGCCCGCTGCCGTTGCCGGTAATAACCGTAAGCATGATGAATAACAACGCTTGTCGTACGATTGCGATTGTCGTATATACAAGAAGTCGAAACTTTCTTACTGAGATTTAGTCAGAACGGCATTTTTGCCGATTACGTTCGCGCCACGGCATTTTTCATATAATAGTTTGTTTCAAACTCAAACTACACTCACTCCACCCATCGATGTTCATGTTTGATGGCGAAAGGAGAAGATGAAAGAGACTAGCCTGGCATGTGAACAACGTCAACAACCACATCAAGCAGTCGCTCACTAAGCTAACACTGACGACAACCGAACGTCAGTCACTAAACGAGCATCAAGTATCCTTCCTACAAGCAGGAAGGACGAACGATTTGTTACAAAAATTCAAACTAAACCATAAAAATTGTACAAATGTACATATATGTATACTTATATAATAACTTAATAAAAAAATAAATAATTTTAAATTTATTTAATGTTATTTCAATGCCATTTCATTTCAACTCAATTCAATTGAATTCAAGGCTATCGGCTGACTGGCTGCTTGCCTGGTTGCCTATTGCTTATCATCGCTTGACATCCTTCTCAATCATCAAGGCGGCATGCAACAAACGCCATTCCTATACGGAAAAGCGAAGTCAAGCAAATCATAGCAAAGCCGATAAGCGATTGCGCCGAGGAAATAATCACTAAGTTTGTTTAAGTTTAGAGCGAATTAAATAAATACATATAAATAACACGACACCCATTCAAGTATCCACTTGAGATTTACATCAATGTCACGCGACTTATCAATACTCAAAGCCATTGCAAATTAACTAAATTGAATGAAATTAAATAGAGACTGTGTGTGGCTCTTCAAATTAAGAAAGAGTGCTAAAAATACCTTAAAACCCGATTAGAATTAAATAAAACGCAATACTTTATCTGTATCTGAAGCCTCGACTCGACTAAGCTAAGACTAGTCGATGTGATGTGATGTGATGTTGTTATGAGATAAGAATAGCACAATAATTTACGATGAAGTTGTAACTTTGGCATTGAACTTGCTTGCTAGCTTGTTGCTGACAAGTTAAGAATGTGATTGCGTTGAGATCCCAAACATAATACGCGTAAAGCACAATATTAAGTATACTTAGCTAATTCTTTCACGTGTTTTGGGATTTTTATATGATACTTTTTGTTCAGAAACGTCCTAGAATCAAGGACAAAAGCACTTATCACACAGAGTACCTACATACAATGTGACGCGTCGCCACCACACAAATCAACGAATGTCAATTAACAAACCGTACGAGTCAAAAGTGCAGAGGTTAACACACATTTGACGCAAATTAACCGCATCTAGCGATGACCAGACGACCGCTAACCGCAGAAAACAAAACGCACCATCTATAACCCGAAAATCTGGCTATTAATACACATAATTATAATTCATATTCATAGACAGATAAAACACTCCCAAATGAATATTAAATAATTTGCAAACATTGCCAATTATATCAAAACGCCATATAAATATTAATTAATTAATTAATTCTATACACGAACACTCCAGAGATAATTCATTGGCAATAACTGAGCATATACTGTGCAAATATTTTGCTGCTTTGATTTGTCCATCATTGTATCGCCTAAGGCGCCAAAACAATTTACGAAACAAAGCAAAAGCTTTGTGTTTGATTAAAAAATTTGCAAATATGATGCTGTGTGTATAGACAACCTATCATACATTGACCCATAATCCCATGTTTTTTCTCGAATTTTCTATTTACACAACAAATCAAATAAAAATCATATTCGACGAGCGCTGAGCTGGCAAATTGTCTACGAAACATAAACATTCACTCAGCCAGAATGATGATATCCGAGCATGAACAGTGAGTGATAATAGCAAGTTGTATGTAGTAGTAAACCAATTACAGCTTTAAGGTTCCCACATGCGTGTGTGCGTACAAGCAAATAAGCCACGTTTTCGACAAACCAAAACAAAATACAATAAAACAAAACACAACTCAACATGGCTGCATGGAAATTGCAGCGTGAAACTGATTGTGAGTTAACGCTGAATCGACGAATTGCAAACTTCATCAAACCGTAACAACTGCCACCCTCCGAATGCAAATGCATACGTGATAACTCCTATTGTATTATGACAATAATTGGCAACTGGTCAACTAGCCCCGGCAAGAGCAGAGCTTGCAGGAGGGAATATTGCGCAAGTTGCACCAGAATGTCGCGTTGTGTTGGCGCAATTAAATACAATTTAGCAATATAAACAAACATACCCATGCCCGCCTGCCATATACGCATTGTTTTATACATGCGCCATCCATTTTGCCTGCATACGCAGTGCAATCCAGCATGCGTATATCTAATTGCAAAAAAAGCAAATAGAGTTGCCTACCTTACAAAAACAATGGCGCTTATATCGTCTGTCTTAATTGATACTGTAATTATAAATGAAACTGATATCGAATCACTTCTTGACTTACTATATTGCAATTGCATTTTCAGTTCAATTCAATTTCAAATGCTTGAATAAATACAGACGAGACAGTGCTAGACTTTTCCACGTAAAACACGTAAAATCAACAAGAACCAGCCATAAGCTAACAAACAAACAAACAAATGACTTACGGTTATTCCGATCATGCCTGGTCAACACACTGAAATCCATTTTGAATTGTCCTTTCAGTCTTTGGCTGATTTATTTACTTGCAAAGCGGCGAAACAAATGAATCACGAAACAACACACGTCCACCAATCACAGTACTTTATATAAAAAACAAATGAAAATCGTACATTCTAGAAGACATTTTGAACTAGATCAACCGCCACAAGTTAGAAACAAATTAGAATGCATTTTTATCAGCACCACGTTTAACGAAACTAGTATAAAGTATTCCTGAAATGGCGGGAAATGTTTGCAAACCGAAACCTGGCAGAACACGCGCGCGGACCGAATGTTTGCAAGGAACTGCCTCAACGCGGCGAGACGACTTCCTCCGGTGCGACGCGGACGCAACGCGTCGTCCCTCGACACTTTGCAAGCGCAAGCGAACGACGGCGACGAGTATACGCCGACGTAACTTGTCGTACTATCTCATCAGCCGACCGCGATATGTCGTCATTACTATGCGTTGGCATCAGACAAGTCCGCAGATTTTTAAGATTTTACCCTCGATAGAGTTCGGCTCTGTTTTATGAATGAGCCTATAATATTCGCAATTTATAACGAATTTGCACACTTTGTGCAAATACTGCGCAGGACTGCAATGCAATCAATGACGTCATTGATTCATACAGTGCAATGCACTTATATCTGCATATTACAATGTTGCACGGGTCACATTCAATGCTAATGTAAACTTGCTTCTACGTGTGAAACCTCACGTGTTCATTCATGTCCACTACTTTCACGCTTTTTTACTTTGCATGTTCATGGACAAGTTTATGCATGTTCATGGACAAGTTTATTCTTGTTCACTTGTACCTATAATAGCTGAATCAATTCTGAATGCAAATAAAACTAACCTAACTTCAGCGGTAGAAGATTCTAGAATAGTAGAAAGATTGGGGGTTATTACGGGTTTGTTGGCATTACGAAAGTACCTTATCATCAGTTTCGTGAAAAAACCATAGTAATGCATCATTCAGACTCATTTTATGAAGTGTTGTTGCTAGGCGAAAGCAACCAACGCAAGCGAATAAATACCCAGAACCAGGCGATTGCTTATTCACTAACGACAATGCAATGATACTTTTGAAGGAATTTCTCACTTACGTGCTTATTGTCAGCTAATGGCATCAAAGACATGTCCCAACAGGTAGTCGACAAGTTGCACTCCCGCACTGCACTCTCACCACGCACAACACACACTGCAAGAATAAAAATGCAAACCGGAAGTAAACAGCACGTAATACGTCACGTCAAGTTACAACTCATCATGATTAATGGCGGCTGTAGTCTTTGACGTAGGCAACACTTCACACACATTTCATATTATTTTTGTTTATTGTTTATCAGTATCAAAGAGTATAAATGCGCTTATTTAAATATCTTTGGGTACACAATACACAAATGTATATAGCTATCAAATATTACAAATAAATAATTACAATAAATGCTTATTAATT
Organism: Aleochara bilineata; assembly: GCA_003054995.1. NCBI lineage: Eukaryota > Metazoa > Arthropoda > Insecta > Coleoptera > Staphylinidae > Aleochara > Aleochara bilineata. The sequence goes on from NBZA01000406.1 coordinate 28,759, forward strand.
ATGTGACGTGCACAACAAACGCATTATTTTGCTTGGTTACCAATTATCAAGCAAATCCAAGCCTGTTTTTGGTAAAAGCGATACCAATCCACTAGAATCCACCACATCTTCATGCAAGTTATAATCTAATTTAATTAAAATATCAGACGGCTGTATATCACCATCATGCATCTTATCTGCTTGAGCACTAATCACAGTCTTGACAGGAGGCACTGGAGCTGGTCCTTTATTAGCATACTTGGGTACCTTTTTCACAGGTTTTTTCTTCATCGTCGATGTCAGATCCCGCTGGCTGGATGTGTGAAATGAGAAGGGCCCTGAGTGTTCGTCGCGGTAGCTGTAGTGATCATCCACAATCATCTTCACTGCGTACTTTGGAGGGCACTCGTCCACTTCTTGCTGAGTGTACTTCATTAAAACCTGTGGAGTCACAATCGTGTCGTGTAGGAGTTGTTGTTGCTCGTCTGAAGGAAGGCTTTCAAGATGGTCTTTGTGCTGGATCATGGCTTCCTGCAGGTCTAGCGTGAGGCGATTCGCCATGGAATTGATTGATGCAAAATACTCCACTGCTTTGGCTTGAAGAGCCATGGCTTTTCTTCCACAGGCACTTCACGGATTCTTTATTATTGTTTACTCTTTATACATCTTGTGCTTGTACTGTAGTCGTTTACCTATGTAAATGACGTAAATGATGCAGTTATGTGAATGACCTCGCCCGTGGCAAGAAGTGACTTGTTAATGTAAAGTAACGTTTAAAAATATATTTCTTTTGAGCAAACCGTAAACTTGGTAGGGTCTTAACTAGATTTATATATTTGCTGTTTATTATCTGTTTCTGAATTAATAACTTTATCTAAATAAACATTACAAGAAAGCACCACCTAGTAGAGAACGGAAAAGTTACGTTATAACCTTACCTATTTCTAAGTTTTGCCGCCAAGCTTTGTTATTTTCTCGTAATACGAAGCAACATTAGTTACGAAAAGTTAGTTATAAATAATGGATACGAGCAGGTATAGAAGGAAACAAGTAAAAGTAGAAGTGGACAATGAAGCAGAAGAGTTTCCTCATAATTTATCTCTCTACAAGCAACTGCCTTACCAAAAAATATCTCTATCAGAGTTTGAAGACTTGGCAATTGATCGTCTGATTGTGCTACGTACCATAGAATATGCTTCCTCGATGGGCCATAAAATGTACACTCCTGAGTGGAAAAATTGCATAATGCAGGAGCTGAAGAAACAGAATTTGACAAAGTATGTAAGGTTGATAAAGTGCCCCACAACTTCAAAGCCTGGGGATGTACAGATTCGTCGCGAAGATCACATTTCTCACCATATTCTAAGACTGGCTTACTGTCGCACTGAAGAGCTGAGAAGGTGGTTTTTGAATAGAGAAATGGAGCTTTTCAGACTGCGATTAAGTAATTCAACAGAAGAAAGTATTAATGAGTTCCTTAAGATTTACAATTTGGCTTATGATAAAGTATCAGAAGAAGAAAAGGAAAACTTACGTGATGAACTGACTGCTGCCACAGCGGGACATTTTGTTTTGGAGGCAACAATGTTTTACAAAGTGCACTTTACTCAAGTTTTGTCTTTGGTAGCGAATTTGAAAGTCTTTCTTCGGCATGGATTGGCATATGTTCCTAGTTATGAGATAAAATCTTGTGTTATATCACATTTTCGAAGCATGTTGAGTGAAGCATTAGCTGTAAGTAAATAACCAGTGTATAATTTAGCTTGTTATTAACACTCTTTTGTTTCCAGACTTTATCCAAACGTATTGGAAACGTAGACGATTCTCGCATAACAAACTTTCTCAAGAATTTGAACCAAGCTTATGTTGGTAAAAAATACGATTACGATTCAAGCAAACTGCTAGGCAAAGTACATTTAAACAACATCGATCAAGTCGCCAAAGAGCATTTTCCGTTATGCATGAGAATGTTGCACGATACTTTGAACACTGCGCATCACCTAAAACACTTCAGTCGTTTGCAGTACATATTCTTCCTTAAAGGTCTCGGCATGATTTACGAAGACACCATGGAATATTGGCGCAGAGAATTTACAAAGAAGTTTGATAACAAAGATTTCGAAAAGAACTACTCGTATAATGTGAAGCACACTTACGGGAAAGTGGGTAGTATGACGAACTACTCAGCATACAGTTGCGGGAAAATTATCAGTATGAGCGTGGCTCCTGGCGAGACGCACGGATGTCCGTTCAAAACGTTGGGCGCCGCTGAATTGAAGACGAAGCTGGATGAAATGTGCATTAACGGTGCAAGTATTCAAGAGATAATTGAAGCTAAAAATGGTAAACATTATCAGATCGCTTGCGGTAAATTATTCAAGGCGATCCACGGCCATGATAGCACGAATCCAATCAATCATCCCAATCAATATTTCGAGGATAGTTATAGTTTGAAGAATGGAAACTTGGATATAACTACGAATCCCACTCAATCACAATCAACTACCCAACCTTCTCAAATGTAAATTACATTCTTTGTACCAAACTCTAACATTTTAATATATATTTAATTGTTTGTAATTCTGTAATAGGTAATATTGTGAAATTATTAAAGGTTATTGAAATGACGCACGTTTATATGTATGTTGCGACAAATTAATCCTTTAAAATCCCATTAAGTTATTGAATTACTGCATCTGTACGGTTTCTGCAAAGGTATAAAGGTTATAAATTAGGGCAAAGAGAAATTTTCTCTTTAGTTTTACGCAGGGCGGGCTTCACAATGGTTTTTAACTTTAAAGTTTTCAAGAAGTCTTCTCCCAATGGGAAGATTACCATGTACCTGGGCAAACGCAATTTCGTCGATCACATTTCCGGAGTTGAGCCGATTGGTGCCCAAATCCATAGTTTTATCCACAAATATCATTAAATTAATATCCTTTACAGACGGTGTAGTTTTGGTGGATAACGAATATAGAGATCGCATTATCTTTGGTCAAGTCATCTGTAGTTTTCGATATGGGCGCGAAGAGGATGAAGTCATGGGATTGAACTTCCAAAAAGATTTGCTTCTGATCTCCGAGCAAATCTACCCTAAAACCTCGAAATCGAGCGACGAAACAACACGTCTACAAGAAAGACTCATGAAGAAATTGGATGGCATCGCTGTTCCGTTTACATTTGTTATTCCGCCGAGTGCACCAGCCTCGGTTATCCTGCAGCCTGGCCCTGGGGAAGAAGGCCAGCCATGCGGAGTTACCTATTATGTCAAGATATTTACAGGAGAAAATGAAATGGACCGCGCGCATAAGCGCAGCACCGTTACGATGAACATCCGTAAGATTCAATACGCGCCAAGCAAGCAAGGAAGACAGCCTTGCACCGTCGTACGTAAGGATTTCCTAATGAGTCCTGGAGATCTAGAGCTGGAAGTTACTTTAGACAAGCAGGTAACTTCATCCATGTACAAATTAACAATTGAATTAATCTTGAAACCGGGTAGCTATACCATCATGGCGAACAAATCGCAGTGAATATTTGTATTCGGAATAACAGTAACAAAGTCGTTAAGAAGATCAAGGCAATGGTTCAGCAAGGCGTCGATGTGGTTTTGTTCCAGAATGGTCAATATCGGACAGCAGTTGCCAGCATTGAAACACAGTAAGTAAATTTTCAAAAAGTGTCTTGTACGCAAATTAATTATGAATTATTAACTAGGGAGGGCTGTCCTATGCAACCGGGAACAAGTTTACAGAAAGTTATTTACTTGACGCCACTTCTTGTTTACAACAAAGATCGAAGAGGCATTGCCCTGGATGGTCAGATACACAATAAGGATACTAACCTAGCATCAACCACATTGTAAGACTTTAAAAACTTTCAATATCCGTTAAACATTATTATTTAATCTTTAGATTGGCATCGAGTGATCAAAAAGATCCTTTTGGAATTGTGGTGTCGTACGCTGTAAAAGTCAAATTGTTTTTGGGGGCTTTAGGCGGCGAATTAGCCGCTGAATTGCCATTTGTTTTGATGCATCCCAAGGCAAGACCATTATATTTAATATAAAATATCATTTGTATTAATATAAAATCAATAACTTCCAGCCTGGCACTGAGAAGAAACCGCTCATACATGCTGACAGTCAGGCCGATGTTGAAATGTTCCGCCAAGACACGATTGATCCTGATAACGAACTGGACTAACTCTATCACGGATTAGACTTAACACTAGTTTGCAACAAGATATATTGTAGTATTTGAAGTAGTAATCGAACTTCATCCAGTCTTGTTTCGCTTGACGTCACACAAAGTTGTAGTTTTGTTGGTAATTCTGGATACTTTTTTAAGATCTCTAATGGTATTGAATGTAGAAGACCACCGTCCATCATTGGCCATGGCGCGTTAGAGGACAGTAGTAACTAAGAAGTTAAAATTAACTTGTAAGAGAACTTTGTAAGAAAACATTCTAAATATTTACCTTGCATACGCTATAAAAATTATGATCGCTATAAGTACTGCTGCATATTTCTTCCTCAGAATAAATGAATTCATACTCATTTGATTCAAAATCATAACTCTTGTGAACTTTTGCATTTGTTTCTTGGTTCTGATCAACAAAAATAAAATTATCCAAGTCGATAAATGCAACGTCCAATGTTGTCTCATTCACGACAATGTTATCCGGAGAAATATCAGTCAAATATAAGCCATGATTAGTGAATTGTTCTACGGCTTGTAAAATATCTACAGATATCTTGACGCGAATTATCCACTCGCTTTTTGCGAACGAATTTAAATGAATTCCTGCATTTTCAACTATTATATAACGTCCGCAATTTCCATGGTACAATGGCGTTCGAAATCCAGAACTTGAACTGAATACCTATAATAAAACCCCTAATAGAATATTGATATTCAAGTTTTGCTAAGTTTCAAGTTACCTTTAGAATCAATGGTTCTAGGCTGATAAGAACAATGGTCCATAATTGAATAACATTGTAATGATTAAGCGACTCATTAATAAACTTCTCAACTGTATTAGGACCACAGAAGCGATAGCCATGATCAGTTTCTTTCAATAATCGTTTAACTTCATTTAAGTATTTCATGTCACTTCTTATCTCTAATAATTTTAAATCGCAATTTTCCAGTGTGTTGTGAAAGTTGCATATGTATTTGTTAACATCTAATAAATCGCCTGAATGTCTTAATTTTTTAATAACGTAACCGTTGTTTAAAAAATACGCCTTTTTCGTACCGAATAAATTATTTACTATATCATCAATATTATTTAAGCGTAACTCTAGATTTGTTTCAGCTTCTAACTTATCGCAAAAGTCCACGCCGAAACAAAATGGACAAGACGATGTTTCAAAATGGGGTAAAATACCCATATACTTAGTTAATAAAAGACTACTTATTATCCCCACTGTTAAATAAACTATTACTAACTTTACCTCCATTATATTTCAAGTTATTTGGAGAATGACTGAAGAAGCGCGCGATGCCGATATGAATAATGTTCTTTCAGCCACTTTTCATTTCTTGCTTCAATATCGCCGAACAACTGAAAACCATCAATAATTAACAACCACTGACAGCAACCTAAAGACAAACACCTACATTCACATGAAAAACGCTATTCTCGTCAGTATTTTTTTCCTCGGTTTGTGGAACTTTGATGGTTTGATTCTGCAGGTCAATGAGAATTACATCCTTTTTAGTTGTAGTCTGAGGAGAACTTTCCCGTTCCTTTTGCGACAGACTTGACGACGGTGGAGGAACTCTTGATAAGTTGAAAGAACTTGGCTTTGAAGTAACGTTTGGTTTCGCAGTCGCTTCTTCGGAAGAACTTGAAGAAGGACTTGATGAGCGCCGATATGCGTTTGGATCAAACTCTTTTACATAAATTCGTGAATTATGTTCGCGATCGCGTTCTCGCTCACGTTCCCTTTCGCGTGCTCTTGACCGCCGTGATCTATCAGAACGATATCGCTTTTGATCACGACTTCTACTCCTTTGGCGCTTGCGAGACGAGCTGCGTCTACGATTTTTAGACGAATGTGAATTACTTCTTCTGTAATTACGATCTTGTGGATAAGACTTTGGATAGATGTTTAGCAGGACGTACCTTGACCGAGAATCGTACTTCTTCCTTCCTCTGCTGCTGTCGCTGCTTGAAGATGAACCTGAAGTGCTAGAAGAGGAACTTGAAGATGACGAACTAGATCGTGAACTACATATTGTAATATTCATTGTCACAACACTGTCATCGCAATGTAATTAAATAAATTTTAAAGAGTATGTACCTTCTTCGAGAGCGTCGCTCTTTACGGTTTCTCCTTAAAGAACTTCTTTCACTGTTTGAGTCTTCAGAGTATTTCCCCATAACAATGATTTCGTAACTTAATTTAATTTAAATTTACTAATGTTTATTAATTTATATCTAACAGGCTAAAAAACACAACCGCACACAGCAATGTTTTTAAGGTTATGTTTCAAATCCAATGTGTATAAAGTTGCAAAACTTTTAGACCTTTTTGAAAAACCCTTTTTATATTTAATATTTCATTGTTAAATAAAAATAAACCCATACAAATTTAACAATATAAAATAATTTAAGTAGATAACTTGATAGTTTATCAAAACTGCATTCCAAAAGTTTCCATTGATAATATTATGCTTTTAATTTTTTTCCATAAAGTTAACAAAACGCAATAAGTATATAAGAAAAACACATAATGTTTTTAAATGTATTTATATCACGACGCATGTGGGTTTCACAACTCCTGCGAATCTTGAATCCTGCGTCTTCTAACCTAGCTAATCTAACTTGCTATCAGTAACCGCGTAACACACTTTGTGTTGTAATAAAGATAAAAGTGAGCAATGAGGCAAATATTTTAATTGTAACAACATAACATTTATAACACTCTCTATGTAATTCATATTCTTAGTGTGTGTTGGACAATTGACGATTGAGCAATAAGCTGGAAAGTGTAGTCTTCATTCAACAAGGAAACTGTTTTGCGGTATATTTAGAAATTCGGATATTTATAAATTGGCATGGGAGATAGAGATTGGAGACCATTCGTATACGGAGGGCTCGCTTCATGCTTAGCTGAGTTTGGTAAGTGCTATGAACTATCAAACTTGCAATTACCATTCAACTTGCTTACTTACTTCAATCAATGTTTCAATCTAGGCACGTTTCCTATTGACCTAACAAAAACAAGGCTTCAGATTCAAGGACAAAAGATTGATAAGCAACATACCACACTGAAATACAGTGGCATGATCGATTGTTTCTTGAAAGTGGCTCGACAAGAAGGTGTTAGTGCTTTGTATTCAGGGTTTGTGATTGCAATTTAATTAAAGGTAAACGTTTCATTTTTCTTGCCTTCTAGAATATGGCCTGCTGTTTTAAGACAAGCCACATACGGAACTATAAAGTTTGGCACTTATTATACATTAAAGGATATTATTTTGAAGCAATACTATCCTGAGGATAGTGTAAGTATAAATGTATGTTGTGCAGTGGTTGCCGGTGCAGTTTCAAGTGCAATAGCAAATCCAACAGATGTTTTAAAAGTGAGGATGCAAGTGGGTGGTCTCCAGGGTCACAATGTAAGTTTGGTCGGCTGTTTTAAGGATGTCTACGTACATGAAGGAATTGCAGGACTATGGAGGGTAAGTATCAACTTTAAAAAGTATTGGTCCCCAAATTATTTTCAATATATATATAGGGCGTGAGTCCAACAGCACAACGAGCTGCTGTTATAGCGGCTGTAGAATTACCAGTTTATGACTTTTGTAAAAGTCATCTAATGAATCTGTTTGGTGATCAAGTTAGCAACCATTTTATGTAAGTCCCTTTAAAAAGTTTTGATATTTCCTTCAATTTGTCTATAGTTCTAGTGTAATAGCAAGTTTGGGGAGCGCGGTCGCATCTACTCCAATTGACGTAGTAAGGGTGAGTGTCTGTTCTTAAGGCTTTCTATTCATTACAGCTTTTGAAAATTAAATTTTCTTCTAGACAAGACTGATGAACCAAAGAAAACTAAAAAATATAGGATCGAACATACATTTATACGCAGGCACAATGGACTGTTTTTATCAAACATTCAAGAACGAAGGATTCTGGGCATTTTATAAGGGATTTATACCGACGTGGGTACGAATGGGGCCTTGGAATATTATATTTTTCATTACCTATGAGCAAATGAAGAAGTTCTATTGAACTTTGATGATGTGGAAAATGTATCTATTTTCAATCAACATTTTACTGCAGATGTTGCAATCTCATAGATGTTGTTACAAGCATTTAGAGTTTAATACTCATTAATGTATGCATACATGTTGTTTCTGTTAATTGAATCTATTCAATAGGTGAATAAAGCTTTATAAAAGTTGACAAGAATGGCACTAATATTCATATTGTGGTGTTAATGTTTTACCTCTGTGATTGAATGAATAGAATGATGGTATATTCTTATAAGAATCCCAAGACTTCTCTTCTAGGTCGGCAGAAGCTTTGATTTCTTTGAATTCACCAGCAATTTGTAACACACAAGTCATAATGACAAAGAGACTAATGACTGCTTGAATTATTATCTAAAATTAACATTTGTTAGTTCATGTTTCTATAACGATATGTCTTAATTACATCAACTGGTAGATGAGTAAACTGTTGTTCAATTATTCTTAAATATGACCGATCTGTAATTAATAATACAAGTTAACCTAATTTTGATGGTTTACAAATTCACTTACGTTGAGCTGCGGAATATGCGGCGTGAAACAAGGAAAGAAATCCTATGGTCAATACAGTACGGTGAAAGAATGTTGCAGTCATTGTAAACTATTTAAAACTTAATCAACTTTTAATTCACTAGTGATCAAACACACTTAAAAATCATCTGTATCTTCATTTACAAATGTCAAAAACTCAGTGTGTTTATTTTCACAACTTAAGAGTGTCGCTAGTTTCTGTCATAATTCAAACACGATAAAATATTATTATCAGTAGAAGTATTGCGCTTTATGTTTTAATTAACATAGTTTAGATAATAAATTCTCATTTCATGATACTTATTGGTATTTTAATTCAAGGATTTTCAATTTCATTCGCGTAAATCTGGTGCTAAATGAGTGACATTGCTCTGACACTTCAGCTGTTGAGAGGCAGATTATAGGTTGAAAAGATGATTTGATTAACAAGTGTATATTTTAGTTTTTTGCATTCAACCCAACAACCAGTGCATATACCAGTTAAGTTAGTTCGCCATTAGTCATTGGGCGTCTGCTTTCTTTGCTATACTAAAAATTAAGTCAATTAAATTCTAATAAAGTAATCGATAAGAGTAAATGTGAGGTTACAATCGAACAGTTGGTCAAAAATCGTTGTTTTTCTGCGTTTTGTCAATGATTCATTGCTAATAAAATAACAGGGAACACAAAGCAACTTGAAACCATCAATGCGCGCATAGCCAAGTTTGGATTAAAGAAGTTACTAGCCTACTTTATGGTGCAATGAGTTGTCGTGTACTTGATTGATTCCAAGACACATTATTATCAAATAACGTGTTATTAGATGCGTGTGCAGGTGATTTGTGATGAGTGGGACAGTAACTGAAACAGTGCCTATCTTGGTAAATTCGTCAGCCATTGAATGCCAGGTACATAGTGCCTTGTTGAGCCCCGAGGACGGATCATCAGAAGAGGATCACTTGGTACCGGAGGTCATATTCAGCTCAGTGTTGGATTCCCCGGGTGTGAACCGCGAGTCTCAACCATTGTTGGGTCAAGCTGAAGTTTCATATAATCATTTTCCAGGTATGTAATTAACATAAGGGAGGATTACTATCTTGATTATTAGAAATCACCATTAATCATGATCTTCTATCATATCACAACAAAATTAGTCGAAGGTTTAAATGACTGTACAGTAAAAGTTGCTCCTTATCGAATTGGTCCGAAAAGAGAATGCAAATTCAGCGATAACAATATTACCGCCAGCCAGCACGTGAACATATGATTCATTATCATAAAGTCAGTCGATTTGCAATTGTTTGCGCGGCTTGCGTGCTAATTCAGTATCACTCGTAAAAAATGCTATCAGCAAGTAGCAAGCGGTGCGTCGGCCGCCGGCAGTGGTAGAATTCCTTTCCAGTAAAGTAGTCGTCGTTCTGTACAAATAACAAGCTGATTTCGCAATAATACAATATTCGCTTAATGTATAACAATTAATATTGTTCGATTCAATGCGCACCTAGCTGTTATCTTTCGGTTATGTGTCCGCGGGTAATTGCATAAAAATCAATGTGACAGCGTATACAGCACACAGAGAACGAACGCCTATCACAATCTGTAGTTTCATCCACGTATGCATTTCGATTTATTGCCAAACAATCAGTTCAAAGGTATTTGACTTGTTGTGTTATGTTATTATGTATTTAATTGTTCCTCTGATGACAATATCTGATTGGTGTTTGTTTGCTTGTAGATGATCCCATTTTCAACGATTTGGTATCGAGAGCGGAGGCCGCCATAGATGTGGGTCGGTTTCCCGAACGAATTTCTCAAGGATCAAGCGGGTCGTACTTTGTTAAGGATATTGATAATGTAGGTACCGTGCAGCAAGTGCAAGCATTGTCGCTTTGTCATATCTGTAATCATACATAAGCTGTCTGTATGATTATTTCGGCAACGCGTATATTAATGTTTGAACATCACAGGGGACAAGGGCATCGCAAAGTTTTCGTGTTGCTTGTTTGGTGGTTGTTGCACATTCCAAACTAACTGGTGTTTTAAAAATGTATTTAAACATTTAACATTTGTGTACTTTTAGAAAATAGTTGCCGTGTTTAAACCAAAAGATGAAGAACCCTACGGACGACTGAACCCGAAATGGACCAAATGGATTCACAAACTTTGTTGTCCGTGCTGTTTTGGCCGGTCTTGTCTTATACCAAACCAAGGTTACCTATCAGAAGCAGCTGCTTCCCTAGTTGATACAAAATTGCAATTAAACATCGTGCCCAAAACTAGAGTAAGATTTAATACTAGTTAACTTGAAGTTAATAACCGTTAAACACCATGTGTAATGTTTCAGATCGTAAAATTAGTATCGGAAACGTTTCATTATCCGCGAATAGATAGGCAGAAAGCACGCATTAAGCGCTCTATAATGGAGCAGTTTCCGAACGTGGGCGTGCGGTTCAATCGTATCGGCTTACCGCCCAAAGTGGGCTCCTTCCAGGTGTACGTCGAGGGCTACAAGGACGCGGATTATTGGCTAAGACGCTTCGAAGTTGAGCCATTGCCGACGCGGATGGCCCAGAAATTCCAATTGCAATTCGAGAGACTGGTCGTCTTGGATTATATCATCCGCAACACGGATCGCGGTAATGACAATTGGCTTATCAAGTATGACCAGCCGACGATCGTGACAACCAATGGCTCGGCCGGCCCGCAGGCGGAAGTTACAGATACGACCGATTGGAACTTGGTGCAGTTGCCTGAGATTAGGATCGCGGCGATTGATAACGGCTTGGCGTTCCCGTACAAGCACCCGGATAGCTGGCGGGCATATCCATATCATTGGGCTTGGTTGCCGCAGGCGAAGGTGCCATTCAGTCGTGAAATTCGCGAGCTGGTGCTGCCGCTGCTGGCCGATATGAATTTTGTACAAGATTTATGTGATGATTTACGTTTGCTATTCAAGCAAGATAAGGGGTTCGATAAGAGTCTCTTCGAACGACAAATGTCTGTGATGCGAGGCCAAATTTTGAATCTGACCCAGGCTCTTAAGGACGGCAAATCACCGGTTCAATTGGTACAAATGCCTGGTGTCGTAATTGAGAGGTAACACCCTTTTGTTTTGCTTTGGCGCTTGGTATTTGACGTTGTTCTGCTTATTTCTAGGTCGCAGGGTCACCATACCCCTCGGTTTTTCAGTTTCACGCAACGCTTCCAGGAAAATAGTCCGTTCTTTTCATGGTGTTAACTGGACCTGCATGATCGACGATACAAATCTCAATTATATTTCTCTAGATATAAGTTTATTATTCACTACTTGCTTCTTAATCGCGGTTTTTATTCTAATATATATATAAATAATTCTGTACATACAAACAAAGCATAGAATGTCGAAACTATACATATACTATTAATTATTCAAATAAGAGAATCAGTCCGACTTATTTTACAAAAATCCTTATTACATGAACCACTCATGCTAAAATATCAATTTTATCTGGCGGATAATGATTGTTAATTTGTATCCATATGTAATACACAGGTAGTAATAAATCGTACTCGCGAGTCAAGGTCAACCAGATTTCAATCAGTGCACTACGCTCAACCTCGGTTTGAATTAATACCAGTGTAACTCTACTAACTAGTGACACTATTTAGTCCTAAAATGCAGAAATGATAGTATCTCATAGTTACAATCTATGTGCGCGTCTAATTTACATGCGAGTTTTTATCAAACGGCGATAATTGTTTCCCGTTTAAATGCAGGTTCCATTGAAACTTACTTTTGCGCAGCTGTAACGAGCAATTAATCAGTTAAGCATACATTACTCTCGTTCTCTTGTTGCGACCCAACCTTGATTGTAAACTCAACTCAATTACCTCGGTTGAATGAAATTATGATTATGCACATTCAGCACACAACAATTCACTTCTATAACTGAATTACAATAATTTCATAGTTATTGTTCCTTTTCCCGTAAAAACCTGTCGCACAACAAGTTTTTACGAGTTTAATAAATTCGTCAAACCACTTGCCCTTCAATATGACAAAGCAACGATGAACTCTTCAATGTCAACATAAATGCGTATCAAAAAATGATGATTTGGCAAATAAATTATACATGGGAATATCAGATGAGCGCCTGCTGCAACAGTACAAACGTACTTGAACATGTCCGTCCCATTTTTGTTCAATATTTATTGTATTTGGATACGCAGAAGCGGCAGTGCAATGGCCGAAAGTTGTTTGAGCGCTTATAACTTGTTTGTATTTTGCGTAATTTGTCCAACAAATCGACAATGTCATTTGTGGACTCGCTCATGTTCGAAACGTCTTCAGTTTTATATGGACATGCGATGCAATATGGCAACTTTCTCTTCTTTATCATAAAGTTGAAAAAATTATCATAAATTACCAGTTTTCAAATATAAACCAACAAAACATATTGCTTCACTTCAGATATCAATCAAATGATTGATTCCTTAGCGGTACATAGTGGCTTGCATTAGCTTTAGCGCACTTGCTGACATTTACAATTTTTAATGAAAATTGCGAACTCGTCCACTTGGTTTCTGCGGTAGGCAGCTTTAATAATACTTAATGCTACCAATTCAATTCACAATCAGCTATTATACCACCGTCCAACGAATGAACCCACCACGCGACCAACGCCAACCTTCATTTGGTGTTCGCATTGAAAGTGCTTTTGCGGGCCCGAAGCCAAGAAGCAAGTGGTTCTCCTCTTACTTGTCAGTTCTGCATCAAACGTTGGTCCGAACGGTCGCCTCCTCTTCAGCATGAAACTTCTTGGACTTTTCACCGTCGCATGCTGCGCGGCAGCAGTGTACGCCAATTCAAACGGTGGTTCAGAGGCTTGCTGCGTGGACATGGTCCCTCTACACGAAGTGGAACCCCAGAAATCCGCATTCGCATCCACGGGGTACAAGGTTACAGTAGACAAGAATGATATCGACGAGCATGGCGAAGTCAAGATCACCATCAGCGGCGACCGGGCGTTCAAGGGATACTTGCTTCAAGTTCGTGACGGCAACAAAGCCGTTGGCACCTTCGACATTCCCGGAAGAGACGCGCACAGCAAAACTATCAATTGTTTCACTCACCAAAAGGTACGAAGTATTATTAACTTATTGGATATCAACGTGTTATCTAATTATGAAGCAATAATTTAAACTTTAAATTATGTAGATGCTGTAAATATGCTAATTAATTTGACTTCTTATTCTTGTTCTGTGATTCTCTAAACTTCTCGTTTGTTGCGCATGGATGGGTGCTTGTTGATTCCAGGAAGAACAAACCTTGATTTATCATAACACATTACATAAACAAGTAGATATAATGGTGCGGAGAGTGCTTGGCATGTTCAGCCACTTCTTAAATCAACTGCATTTACCCATCGATTTCAATGATGTTTTTTTCAGAGGCCAACCGAAACATGTGCGTACTACAATCCTCCTTAGCCTCTTAGCTCTAGCAAACGCTTGTAAGCTCATTGCTTCTCTTCATTTCAATGGTTTCGTTTGTACACTTTTACAGATCTCACGCTCTTCATTGCCAAATATAATGCATTACCTTCCCATTATTCAATAATGGTTTCCGTTTGTTTCGCAGAACATGGCCACTCACAACAATGCCACTCCAAAGAAATCCTTGACAGTGACGTGGAAGCCACCAAAGGGTGTCAAAAAGACTTTAACACTATAGTAAGTTTCACTAATGTTTAAATGGAAACGTGTTAATATGTGCAAATTTATATTTTCAGCGCAACCATTGCTGAGAATGGCGGCGTCTTCTGGGTGAAAGAGCCAGTCCAGAAACTTACGATTCACTAATATTAAGTGATGAATCCAGATTTAATTCACACGGATCAAAGTTTATTCTTCTTCTTCGTTAGGTTTCGCGACTAAACGATTTGTACATAATCCAATTGCTTACTATTATTATAAAGAATGTGTATTAACAACAATTTCTTGTTTACCTTCACTATTATAACGATTATTGAAAAATCAATAACGCATCATTCGTCCAAATTGAAATTAAAGTTTCCGAATACAGTGCACTGTCTCTAAGTTAAAGTAACAATCAACGCAAACACTTCATATACATCGGCAGCAAACACAAATGCGCGCAGTTGCGGCGGGTACCGATAGAAAAAATAATAGATGCTAATAAAAATACATCACCTTGGGTAAGATTCATTTTCGACTTCTAACAGAACTTCCAACGATTACCACATTCGTTGCATAAGACAAATGTTGTCATCGGTTCATCCGCGGACCTCGTTTGTAACTGATTGTAGGTGCAATTCTTCTTTTTACACTTGCCACATTTCAACATCTCAGTCTTAGTGCCTAATAAAGAAATACGGTGAAAACCATCTACCAAATGTCAATTTTAAGCGAAGCAATATACCTTGAACTGTGGCCAGTTGAGCATCATTGATCGCCTCCTTCATAAACTTCTCCCGAATCTTTTTGATTTCGTCATTCGCCATTTCCTCGGCGGTCATCACTGCCAACCGGGCAGCACTGATTGCACCAACGCGGAAGTTTGAACGCAACTGCGGGTTCTTCACATCTTTTAAATTGGCTATTCGCGAACGCACGCGGTTCTTATAACGCATATCTGTGTTTTTAAATTCCTGATATATGCATTCTTCTAGTTCTTCGGCCAATTCTTCTGGTGACGCACAACCTAAAATATTAATAAAGTTTTAGCTATTAAATACATAAACACTAAGCTTTTAACATTAATACCTTCAAATTCTTCTTTATCAACTTCTACTCCAATCGCGACAGCTAACATCTCCCTGCACTTTAACCTGACTGTGTCAGTGGTATTACTGGCTGCAGGTGGAAAAGAAGTGGGTAACTTTTTATCCTTGTCCTTATCTTCCTTAACTTTTATTACTTCTTCCCGCTTCTCTTTCTTTGGCGGAGGCGCACCACTGTTATCCTTACTACTGAGGAATTTCTTCCAGTTCTTTATTAATGTTCTGGCAAGACCAATCACCTCCTCATCCTTTGTTGACTTTCTGAGCGCGTTCACTGTCATACCAATTCTTGTTTTGGTCAACACTTCCAAGTTAATATCCATCCTTTGCAGTTCTTTAAGCAAGTCCAATGCTTGATCCTGCCCCTTTAAAATAGAAGAAAAAACACGCAGAGTGAAAAAACATGCGGTATTTTTACGCAAAATACCGGTGAAAGAGATTGTTTAAATCCGAACAGGTTATGTTCATGGTAGATTATCTTACTTTGCTGTCCTCCGATGTCATTTTCGTTAGACGTTTTTGAATGCGTAACACCTCGTCTTCGACGCTCATCCTGATAAACCACTCTTTAATCACACTGGTAAACTCTTTGATATTTGTTTATTATGATGCCGATTTACTAAGGTAACTCACTTGCAAAACGGCATCAAATTAATGAATATGGCGGCGTGCGCATGCCGCGCTATCAACGCCAATTTTGCGACAATTCTGCCATCTACATCGAGTAAAGCAAATAATTTGAATTTTAAACAATTACAACTTGTTTAAAGTATGATACATTCAATATTTTTGATCTACAACAATAAATTTTACAATAGATTTATTCGACATACACGTCAACATGTTTTGTAAGTGTCTGCAAATTCTTAAATAAATTATACAGGTAATTCAATGTTAATTACGGAAAACATTGTGGTTCTCATATTGAAAATGTCATCAATAATTATGATTAATTTTTTCTGCGCGTGTAGCAATTTTAATGGTTAGATAATCGCGCTTTTCCCATGCATAAATGATGGAGAAAAAACTAATTTCCAAGCACAGGCAATTACCTGGGTTAATGTCACTTGGATCAGAAACATGCAGCTGTGGTATGTATGCAAATATATGAATATTCTCATCGATTTCTCATCGAC
>NBZA01000406.1:45472-55538 GCA_003054995.1 Aleochara bilineata
GGCTGACGGTCAAATAAGTTGAAACTGGCGGCGGCGGCAGCAGTTGCGGCGGCAATCGAGCAGTACTATTAGAATTGTGTCAGTGGCAGCGCTTGCCCGCATTTGCAATTAGCACGCGTCTGAGTCAAATTTCGATTCCGCCGCGGATTTCTCTGCAGTGACTGATCGACCGTGGCGTTCGGTTGCTCAAGACTTGGGGACAAGACGCGTGCAATCCTTCATTAAAAATCAGTACTAAATTAGCTTCGTTTTTAATGCATTGTGATAAGCATTCCGTCCAATTGCCTTTCATGTGCCTTACAATCCGTGCGCTAATCACACAATTAGATGAAGTTGATTTCAAATATAACGCGGTTTGCAGTGAACCCACGCAACAGCAGTTTTGTGATTTGGTGATTGTATCATAGAATAGTTTTCAAACTAATCCGTCCATTCACAAATTCGCGTCGGTCGCGCAACCTGTTACGAAATTCTGCGGCCTAAAGTGTCTTTAAAATGATATAAAACGCCAAAAATACACCGCCGTGCGCGTTCGTTATCAGTGCCGCAAACGAGTGACAATTGTTCTGAAAAAATGTATGATTCATCGAATTTTTATAATTTTAAAAGTTTGACTCATCACACAGTAATTACTATACAGTGCTAATAAATATTTTAAAGTACGCTTATTTTGTACAAGAACGAGAAGTACCGTTCACAATGGCTCTACCTCTTTCTATATCCTGCTCGCAACGCGTGAAGGAAGCGCTTTCAAGTACAGGAATTGAATCAATCGAAACGAAAATCTTAGCACCGGTCAAGACCGAGAAGCAAATCTTGGAAAACTCTATGCTAGAAGACGATCCTAATGCGAATTGTGCCATAAGTTCGTCCTCGCAGACGCAGAATGAGGCACTCGCACCACGATGGGGACCACAACATAAGGGTGCGCAGGAATTGGCAAACCTTTACAGCACAGGTACTTCCACTATAATGGAACTTCCTTTGTTTTACTGCGGTATCGTAAAATCTTAATCACTTTCAGGGAAACGAACGCAGGAATGCATTTGTGTGGGCATATGCATTGCGCTAATGATCTCGAACTTTGGCTTCTTGCTGTACCACTTCAAATGGCAGAACTGGAGTATTATTCTTTTGAGTGCCATTTGTGGTATTGTCACCGCTGATTTCGGATCCGGGTTGGTGCATTGGGCGGCTGACACTTGGGGATCTGTTGACCTACCCATCATTGGCAAAGTAATTTCCATTCTGCTTTTATTATTATACTTTACATAGATTGTTTTATCATGTTTATGTATCATGCTTATTGTTACTTTTCCCTAAGGTGACAGTAGTTATTTCTAACCACCGGTCATGCATTTTAATATCCGAGAAAGCACTGTTTCTGTGCCCTTGACAAAAACATGTCTAAACGTGTACTTAATTCTTTGTTTTATAGAACTTTTTACGCCCGTTTCGTGAACATCACATTGATCCGACGAGCATAACACGCCATGATTTCATCGAAACCAACGGGGACAACTTTAGCGTAACCATTCCCTTTCTCACGAAAATGCTTGTCGGCTTTATCCTGCAGCCGGAGGACGAAGTGCAACGAAATTTCAACTGGAATTGTTACATTTTCCTACTATCGCTATTTGTCGCCATGACGAATCAGGTGGGACTGCAAGTGATCTAATATTTACAACAACGCAGTAGAAAGCTGACGTAATCGTTGTTTATAATGTTCATACAGATTCACAAGTGGTCCCACACCTACTTCGGTCTGCCCGGATGGGTCGTGTGGCTGCAGGATCATCACATTATTTTGCCTCGACGTCACCATCGCATCCATCACGTCGCACCACACGAAACTTACTTCTGCATCACGACCGGATGGTTGAACTGGCCTTTGGAAAAACTACATTTCTGGAGTATTCTGGAGACTATCATTGAGCATACGACCGGATGCAAGCCGCGCGATGATGATATGAAGTGGGCCCAGAAGGGTACGTGATATCTTCGCGCATTCAGTGCCTGGCGTTGCTTATTGCTTGCCTAATGCAATATTTTACTCATCGCTGAAGAAAACTGCATACTGATATATTTATATTACATCTTGTGTAAATGTTTAGAGTTGAAATTGATTTGTTACTTCATTTACATAATGAGCGGCAGTTAGCTTGACATATATGTACTCAACATTTTCAGTTTCCGTACAACCAACAAATGCCGATTGCCAGATAATCTACTTAACTCTCAAACTATTGATTCAGCGCACGACTACTACAAACTTTGTTTGACGCGCGCGTTTGATTTTTTTCTTACGCAATGCGTGGCTTACATACTTACAAGTCAATTATTAATATAATTATGCGGTGCGAGGCGCGAAATTTGCATTCGAATGCGCACGCTTTCAGAATAATCGATGCTTTTTGGGGGCTTGAATGGAACCGTTTGAGTTATTTATATAATAGAAGCGCGACTTAATATGATGTACCTCTATATACATATATTCGTGTAGTATTTTGTTCATTTTTATTAGTTGACCGGCGAGAAATGATATTTTCTTCACCTTTTTATATACAATATCTCTGTTGCGTTATTTCTTGGGGACCAATACCGAACCAATGCAAATGCATACCAAGCTACAACAGCCTAACCAAACCAAACGCATGCCTTGGAAATTCTCTGCTGAAACAAATGTGCTACAAAGTGTGATCTAATTCTTACAACGATATTTGCTTAGAACGTTTATATACTATATTTCATGAGACCTCTTAAAAATGCCTTAATACGCTAAGAAATTCTAATGATATACATAAACTTAGTAATATTTTAACAGAATGTTGTGCACTTGCACATTATAAGGAAATATTGTAGAAAAAAGTTAGTTACAAGTTGTATTTTATATGAATTTTTGCTTGCCAAGCAAAATGCGAATATTATTATGTTATACTGTTAACTTTTAAGAGATTTTACGGGAGTTTATGTTCTTTGAATAACAACAACGCCATATTGCAATTTTCACAAGATTATTATAAAATATCCAGTTGCGATGCGCCGCAACTAACAATAAGTCATATACCTCTACATTACAATTTTCTGTTATATAATTCAGGAAAATTTACTGAATTATAAATGCTTCAAGCTTGTGATGATCCTAGTCTGTAATCACAATCACAAATCAATAAGAGTGCAAAAAACGCTTCAAAGGTAAACCTAAGTCATAAATTATGAATCGTGTGATAATCTTACTGTTAGTTTATTTCTTGTTGATTTTATAAAAGTGTCTTTGTTAAAAACAATCAAATTAATGTTGTAAGTTCTTTGCAAGTGGACAGAATGGTTATTTTTGTTTCATTTATGGTTAATCTTTAGATAAATGTATACCAAAGTGACAAAACAGCTACAACTTGCATAAAAGAGCGCAGATTGAGCTTGAAAATCTTTCATCCGTCACACATCTATTCGTTAGTCATTATACTTATTCTATAAAATTATAAATAAGTTTAATCACAATTTTGTTATGGATGACAAGTTCTTGTAAAGTGTTATGTATGTAAAAATACATATACAAACCAAATAAATCAGACCGAATTTGAATGCTATGTACAAAACATTTTAATGTTATTGCAAACAATAAAGAAATTCGAACATAATCGGTGTTGAAAAGTATTGTTTAAGGTTTATGTTTCATCAATGGCTGGCACCCAGAACGCCATATTTGTACAGGCGCTGGCCATCATCATATACTTGGGATTAAATTGAACGCATTGTACGGGCCCCGGATGATCGGCATTTAGGACACAAACTTTGTAACCTGTGTCTGCGTTCCAGACATGCACGCGGCCGTCAGTGGATCCACTGAAGATAAATTGTGAATCTGGCGAGAATGATGCCTCAATAGGTATGCCTTTATTGTTCAAGTGACCTGTGAATGTTTGCAAAGGAGTGCCATGGAAGGCATCTATTAGTCTGATGAGAGAACCGTTCGTGCTGATAAGAATTGTCTTTCCGTCCCTGGAAAACTTAAGTCCCGTCCAATCACATTCTTTCTCTTGTGTCAGTTTAAATGTAACGAAAGGGCCCTGAAACGTAGCCAAATATATTAAATGCTATTATTGTAGACTTTAATCGCCAAACCTTATCAAAAGATCGCAAATCATATAATTTAATACATTCGGAATTGACGCCGGCAGCAAAAATTAGCCCTTCTGGATCATAAGCCGCCACTGGCCGGCCTGATAAGTGCATCAAACCTTGGCAGGTGGGTGACCTTAAGTCCCATAACCTCAAGGTTTTGTCCATTGATCCTGATAAAAACGTATCTTCAACAGGCGATAGGCATAAGGACACCACTTTTTTCGTATGCCCGGGAAAGTAGCGAATGTATTTATTGTCATGTAAAGACAGATAACGAATGGTGTCATCAACTTTGGTAGAACTATGGATAGCAGTGTTTTTTGCATGTGTGAAATGGATGAGATCAACGCCGTATTTCTTGCTGTTCACGGTGCGTGCCTGGGTGCCCTTTTCACAATCATAAATAACAATTTGGTCGTCTTCGCTGCAACTGATTAGCGTTTCGCCGCTCGGCGAGAAGTCGATGCTGTTGATTTTATCTGTATTCTCTCGGAAAACTTTAGCCACACGAAAACTGCGCACCACCTGATCAACTAGTTTCATCTTCATCTTGAACCACAATACTTTTAAATAAACACACTTGAAAATACGCGAGCCGCAATATTCCTTCTAGTATTTTTGCAAACAAACAAGATGGTGTCTCACAACTACATGCTGTCAACGTAGTATACCGCCAACAGATGACGCATTGGAATTATTACTGTTTAATTTCCGAATTAGGTATAAATGCAATATATAATTTGCTATAAAACTTAACTTTATAAAAAGCCATTGTTTGAAGAACGAATTTATTAAAATTATTAGGAATTAAATGATGCAAGGTGTGGATGAGTCTGTCAAAAGCAAGGTTAACTGCCAGTTTTTAAATTGGACATTTTGTTTTGGTTGAGGTTCGGTCGGGTTAGTTATCGATTTAAAAAATTGTGTAAATTGAACTGTTTGAATTTTCTCACGAGATTCACATATTGCATGGGAAATGAATGGTTCTAAAGGATCTAAGCAAAAAAACAAATATGATATTAACTCGCCTGCGTCCATCCTGGTCGCAAAGCTATGCAAGCACTACGCAAAAAACAATACAGGTATTTGTTGCTACAATTACATGCTCCAATGAGTCGTTACCAAGTATATTCTATTTGTAGAAGTCGCAAGACGATTCTTTAGACTATGTATGCCATACTTAATTTCGCAACAATGTGATTATGAAGTCACAAATGACTACATTGCATCCCAAATTCGTAACTTCCTTCAAACAACCAAGTCAGATGAAGCTGCAAAGGATTTTGATAAGCTAAACACAAGAATACTCAAATCGGTAAGTCATTCTGTATATTAACACGCCAGTTTTTAATGTAAATGTTATATCATAGACAGTCTTGCATCAGAAAGCCAACTTGTTGGCATTCTTGTATCTGCTTTCGACGGGTATGAAAAAGTTGAAGTCAAATTCATGGATGCCACTCTCAGATATGTTTCCGGGCTCAAGTCACTTGGGTTTCCTGCCTGATGATCCAACATGCGTTGGCGTTAAGAAGATCTACCAGGGAAGTTTGACTCAAAAGAGCTCAAATGCCTCGAGTAAGGCTGAATGTTTAAATGTAAATACAACTTTGCATTCAGTAAGCACAGTTTCTAATGCCACCACTGCATCTGTATCATTATCAAGATCAGGCAAGTCAATATTTTGTTTCATTTATCAATTTGATTAATGCTGGTATTTAATTATTTCAGGAACAACGGTTCCAACCGATGCTGAACTGTTACAAGAAGTTATCTATTCATTTCAAGGCATTGAAAGTAAAATCATACGCAAAGAACCCGGCGGAATTGGCTTCACAATCGATCCAAAAACAGGCAGACATTTAACGCGCATGCAACGCGGGCTACTTCTCCGACTGACTGGAGTGGGCTTCCTTCATAATCAGCTTAAACAGTATTGCGACGAGGCAGACAAACATGTTGGACTAATAGGCCAATCACTCATCACAGTCTTGCGCAATGAACTAGCGAATTACTACCAGATGATTGCGATTTTACAAGGGCGTCCTAACGGAATCATGGAAGACAAAACAGACTTAACCCTGCGTAGATTGGTTGTTTGGGTGGCCGAGCCGCAAATGCACCTCCAATGGTTGGCGTATATTGCTGAGCAATGCGCTGACAAAAAAGGCGGCGCACTAATATCAGCGATTTACGGATTTCTCCAGCATGGAGCACCCACTGTACAAAAACTTTCCAAACTCGTGCTTTCTGCTGTTTGTAAACCTTTATATGTAATGCTGTTAAAATGGCTGCTGCAAGGAGAACTGAACGATCCTTGCGGCGAGTTCTTCATTGAGGCGCGCACAATAAAAGACGTGGAGCGAATGTGGCATGACAAATACCATGTTCGTAAGGCTATGACGCCGTCGTTTATCACAATGGATCAAGCCAAGAAGATCCTCGCAACGGGCAAGTCCATTAATTTCCTACGGCAAGTGTGCAAAGATACCGAGGATTTGCCAGTGCGGGATTCTCTTCAGAAGTTATTTGCTAAAGACCTGGCGGCACTTTTCAATCCCGAACAGAGCATCGAGCTGCAAACTGCGCTTGATATTGTCTATAGCGATACATCTGCAAGAGTACTAGATTTGTTGAAGAATAAGTACAAACTATTAGAACATTTGCAAGCAATGCGACGATATCTATTATTAGGGCAAGGAGATTTTATTTTGCACCTGTTAGAACTTTTAAAGTACGGTTATTTAATGGTATTTTATTGAGCGACTTCTTTAAATATTTGTTTGTAGTGCTTTGGATTTATCAGACTCAGCGTGCAACTTATATGCGCATACGCTTAATGCTGTGTTAGATGCGGCTGTGAGGGCGACAACCGCCCAGTATGAAGAGGAAGAGCTGATTTCCCGCTTGAATATATGCATGATGCAGCATTCGAATGACGATTCTGGATGGGACGTGTTTTCTCTCACGTATAACATCGACGGGCCTGTTGGTGCAATCATTCAGCCGACAATACAGATTTATAAAGCGCTCTTCGGAGGTTTGTGGAAGGCCAAACGCATGGAATTCGTGCTTACGAATATGCGACGGCAGCAGATAAGCTGCAATAAACTCTTAAAGAAAATGAAAGGTACTGTTTCATCGGCGTTTGAGGAAATTTCATTAATTAGTGACTAATTTTTGCAGAATTACGACCGATCACGCATCACATTCATGTACTCTCAAGTGAAATGATACATTTCTTGCATCAAACACAATACTATTTCCTCTTTGAAGTGCTTGAATGTTCATGGGGTGAAATGTTGAAAAGAATCAATCATGCAGCATGTTTGGATGACGTCATTTCAGCGCATAATGCATTCTTGGCGTCGATACAAGCAGGTGTTTTACTTGATACCGCGTCAGCCGTAAGTTTTATATTACAATTTCATATCTGAATATTTTAATACATGAATTTTAATTATGAATAGGAACTAAGGAAATACCTAGGATCAATATTCAATTTAGTTTTGGCATTGGAAGGACATCAGAAGAATCTCTACTCGGCAGCCTTGAAAGAACAAGAATATGTCAATGAGTTCAATGCGGTCAGAGAAAAGAGCAGTTTTGGAATCACATTAGCGGTCGAGCAGAAAAACACTGAACGTGTCACTCGCTTCATGAATAATCTCGTCCTTCTGCAATCGCAAATCAACACCACCGCGACGAACTTCCGCCAGCACGTAATCAAATATGTTTCATTATTAGCTTGCAGTTCGGATATGAACCTGCAATTGCTAGCAACGCGCCTCAACTTCAACGATTACTATCAAATTGTCTGACCCACACCATCTCGTTCAAAGCATCCTGTTATTAGTGTTGGATTGAAACGCGGAGAGTCAAAAACGTCCATAATTAGTAGCATGTCATCAACTTCTGTTAGCAGCAACATGACGTTCCATACTGTACAAAGTAATGCGCGGCGTAGTCAAGAGATATGTGGAGATACATGTGAAAATATTTTACAACTTGAAAATGAACATAATCTATATCCATCAGATTCTTTTGATACTTCAAATTATGGAAGTGTTAATACGTTGTTAAATGAGCGGAAGCACAGAAAACAGAAAAACGCGAACAAAAACTCTTGATGTTGTGTTGGATAAGGGACTTTAAGTTGTTTTTAGGTGCATGCTGTTATCTCTTAAGCGTTGTACTTTCTTATCGATACATATCCCTTATCCAACCGACAAACAGTTCTTCCAACTTACCTACTACCCACATTTACAAATATGAATATTTATTATACTAACCCAGTCATAAATAAGAAAAGTACTTGTAATTAATCTGTGACCTGGACGCTGTGGCCATAATTATTACTAATTGTAAGGAGTGTTGTCCAATTTACAATAGATTCAAATGAATAAATTCTTAAATCAATACTGACATTAAATATTTGAAATTCCCGACAGTGGCTTCACCATGGAGCTTTGTTAGAACTAAAATCATATGTTTCATGACGTTCTGCATCCGACTGCCAATTGTTTTTCAAAGTCACCGGGCCTAGTTTAAGGGAAATTTAAAAATAAATCCCTTCAAATCACATAGCAAACAATAACGTAACTCACTAAATTTAGACATGAGTACAAACAAGTCAACAAATCGCCGATATAAGTGGTGTTTGGACTCGTCTCGGTAAATATAACCTAAAACAATGAGCAACAACTTTACGCATTTTTGTTTGTTTTTGACTTCTTATTAGTTCAAACCGCCTTATCGCAACGGGAGATGCCACTCTGGCCGTACCACCAGCTTTCAGTACATCTGGAGCAGTCACAACCAGTGAGACAACAAAGAAAACTGATACAAGTCATCTTATCAAAAAGAAGTCGTGGGAGCTGGCTCTGGCCCCTTTAAAACAAGTACCGATGAACTTGTTTATCATGTACATGGCTGGCAATTCTATTTCTATCTTTCCCATAATGATGGTTGGCATGTTATTCATGAGACCAATACAAGCGCTGTTCTCCATCAACAGCACTTTTAAGCTGGTTGGAGACTCTAGTGCAGCCGCTCAAAAATTGGTTTATCTTGTGGGAAATTTTGTGAACATTGGATTAGCTTTATACAAATGCCAAAGCATGGGTCTTTTACCAACTCATTCTAGTGATTGGCTAGCATTTATTGAACCTCAAGAGAGGCAGGAATTTCTAGGCGGTGGCATTATATTAACATAGTTCATTAATTCGAAATTATTATTAAATTGTAAAACCGTAGTTAATCTTTTTTATGCTGATCAGCAAAGTCTTTGATCTTTTTTATGATAGCACTTGGATCATCTACTTTTGGTACCTAAAAACCAATGATTTGATTTGTACACAAAAGATTTAATAAGTTGAAAATGTAAGCGTATAACCGAATAAATTATTAAAGTACATTGAACGTTTTTAATTACATGTACATAATTATTTTACTTGGAATTCTAATTTTACTCACTGTGTAGTTTTGGCAAATGTACAGTCCTGAGTAAACACCCACTAAAAACGCAAACTACGGAAATATATAATTAGTACGGTTTTAGGAAAGGTAATAGTTGCTTACCAAGCCTCTCATCATTTTCAAATTCGTTTAAATTCAACGTTTTTTAGAGATTAATTAATATATTCAGTAATATCCACGCTAACCTAACGACTGCACACTCAATAGCACTAGAGACTAGAACTTGTTAAGTAGAGACATTATCAGTGTGACCAACTGTTTAAAAGTTTTCCTAAATTCAATAATGTATATCTAATTTGTTAGATTGCTAATAAACACAATTATAATTGATTTAATTTTTTGATTTGTCACCGTTTCAATTTACAATAATTGTTTTTAATATTATAATATTTGAAATTGTTTTAGGTTGGTATCCAACCATGGTGAACGTCCACGCGAAAAAATTGTTATCAGCTGTGTACGG
>NBZA01000414.1:31415-47125 GCA_003054995.1 Aleochara bilineata
CTCCATAATCAGATGCAAA
Organism: Aleochara bilineata; assembly: GCA_003054995.1. Taxonomy (NCBI): domain Eukaryota; kingdom Metazoa; phylum Arthropoda; class Insecta; order Coleoptera; family Staphylinidae; genus Aleochara; species Aleochara bilineata. Next base: position 31,435 of record NBZA01000414.1, read on the forward strand.
TCGGTTGTTGTTTGTTGTGTCGACGTATAAATGCAACGCAATGTAAACTTAAACTGCAGTAGAAATGGGCTACTTAATGAGAATCTAACGAAACATTAAGGCAATACTGCATTACCCAAACAAAGATAATTAGATTTCGTCTTATTTACCTATGCATTGCGCAAAGCAGCACACTACAGGTGTATACGTGAGTAAAAGATATTGCCGCAACTAAATGGATAAAAGGTTACTAAACAGCATATTTATAGCGGAGTGTAAGTAGAAAACAAGGGTTTGTACGTGCATGGGAAAAGTGCAATATGCGCTTGGATTGGCGCTGGTGTGCAATGAGCAAGGATAAATATAGTAAAATGGAAGATATAATCATTACGCGCGTAATATTAGACTATTATATATGCCATTAACCCTTCTCAATATTTTTATCGCTGCATCTCTCATTTCCCATTTCTTCTCTCTGCTTCGCTCAGCTTTCGGCGTCTAATAAAGTTTTCTTAGCTTGCGCCATAAAGACGTTTTGCATTGTTACTTTTAATGTTACTTCACATAACCTAACGCTGCTTATAAGCTCGATTAAATGATAGAAATGCAAATGCATCCTTTATTACTTTACTTCATTCGCTTGATGTACGTTGATTTGCTCATCTCAGAAACAGCATTCAATTCGTTTCTCTGCATTCATTGTTTGCGCTGTGCAGTGCACTGTATTGCGTTGCGAAGCTGAAGCTGCAAGGCTGCTAAGTGCCATCGTAGATCGTCGTTATTGGAACCCAGGGTGAGATAAAGAGTGCACGAGCGAGCGCAAGGAACGCGCATCACGCACATTTCTGCATTTCGCTTCGTTTATGTGACGAGCAAGCCAAGTCTACGCTCACATCCCTCAACCTTCCTTCACGCGAATGCTCCACGGGTTTCACGAGTCATTCGGATCTATTGCTGGGCTCGGGCGGTGCGGAAAAGTTTACGGCACAAGTGAAGACTTCGGTGCTGCAGGCAAATGAGACGAGGCGAGCGCGCACTGTCGGATTTTTAGCGCGATAAAAATAAATATATCCCAGCGTGTGCATGTGGGATAGGTGTACGTGCAATGCCAGCCAACTAACCATCCAGCCACCCACGCACCCACCACACTGACACTGTGCAGACTGCAGCCAGGGAAGGGTGGCTTATTTACGATATTAAACTTAGTCTTTATTCCTTCTTTTCGTTGTTTATCGCTTTAGTTGGAATGGAAATGAGGAGGAAGGAAACACAATCCTGCTTTACCTTGTCTTGTTCTCCGAGGGCAATTATACTTCCCCCTTTTCTTTCGTTTTTCATCTCACATTCTGTGATATTTCTGCATTTCTGTGATGTGTAATACACCTATTGGGCGGGTGGATGGGAAGGGAATTGAAGGGAATTGATAAACATTTGCGAATGAACGGAAAGTTCGCTCATGAAATGTAACATCTTCTCGCACACGGTGGACAAAAGGCAGACAGGCGGCAGGCGATAGCCGATGGTCGGCGATGGTGATTGCTTGAAGTTGGGCGACGCGGCGCGGTTTTACGAGCCCGAAGCGGGCGTAATCAGAGTGCTGTAACGACTGTCCTGCGACATCTGCGATGCGACCGTCTTGTGTTTATGGGCTGTCGGACACCAGTATTAACACATCCAATAACCGGCGGACACGACATTACCGCGATATGAATGACGTGACCGGCACGCAGGTCCCTAACCGTCTACTCCTGTCCTGTCGCATCCTCCCACGATTGCGCCAAACTTCCGCTTGCACTTCAACTTTGACATGTGTATGTGGTGCATGCGATGGCATATTGGACCCCAACTTGCTTTTTGGGGTTTGTAATGTCTTTCTCTTCTTCACCATCATCAAATCTAACCTTAATCTCAATACTACCCCAATACCCATTTATTAAAATTTCAGCTTTTAGAATTTCAAATATCAGTGAATTCTGTTTAATATTAAAGTTTGATTCTGAAGGATAATGAAATAAGACATAATTTAAAAACACTTAATATTTCGTGTCTGCAGAATATGAATAAAGTAAATATAGTTAGCGCTCATTACGCGCTTGGGTGGACTGGTGGACGAGTGTTTCTCTTTAAAATGCGCGTAAAAACCGTTGCCGGTGGTTGTTAAGCTTCGGGGTGAAAAACGAGCACCGACTTGACCGTTAGTTAGAAGCTGGGCAGCTCGCGCGAAAGTAGTGGCTTTTACTGGACACATTAACGCCATTTCACAATGCACGTGCAGTGTAGTGACCGTCACGCCGCCGCCTCGGGCGCATGCAGCCCTGCGACAGGCGCTAATGGCCCGCAGCGGTTTGTTAATCAACTTAACTTACGCATTTCATTTCGTTCGTAGAGAAATGTTCAAGTGGACTTTATATCAGGCGCGAATTTGTTCATACAAGATGTAAGGTATTATAGTATAGGCAGTATGCCGTTTATTTGGGATCTATCAACCCAAGCAAGGAAGGGACCAGGTCTCATTCCTGAAATCTCTCTCCAATCTAGCAAGCAAACATGGCAATGTCCAGTTGAAGCGTACATTTCCGGGCATCGTGTGTGTCCGATGGCGCTTACTCGTTATCTATAGTTATCGTTATTGTTATGAGTACCAAGGGGTTTCTCCAGCTCGGCCGCCCTTCGCGAGATTGCGTTTTGACGATGGCCATGAGTATGCGGGAAAGAGTGCGAAGAGCCACATCTTAACGGGAATATTCATACTACGTATGTAGCTACCATATATTCATTGGTATCACGGCGTTTTTCACATTCGTGCCTGCCACCCTGGGCCGCACTTCACGTGTTGTTTTAGTAAGAGAACAAAGCTTTTGCGCAATTATAAATACAACGCCATGGAACGCCTAACTCGCGACGGCTTCCTGTAAAATATTGCTCAGATAACTTCAATCACGCGCGCCTCTTGCGAGTCGTAGGCAACCAGGCAGGCCATTATTGTAATCCCCCCTTCATGCATATAATACGTGCATGTTTGATTTATATATAATATTCGTCCTACACCAAATTATACTCTTCGTTACGTATAAATTAAACCCGCTTCACATGATGCTCTCTCTGCTCTCTCTGGTGCACTGCTCTCTCCAGTAGGTATCAAGGTTTCTCTCGCCCTCAACCCCCAACGCCCCGAATATAATTTAAAACATCAATTATAATCTATGCCCACTGCTATAAATTCATTATTATTTCCAGCTAGAGTTTGATAATAATGAATGATATATATTTATTGTTGAAACAAAATTTCAAACAACTAGATGGTTACATGTACCTACATACCTACATTTATGCAACTGTTATAACAATATCTAAGAAAATTGGATTATCAAATGTAAACTTTTTGAGAAACAAGCTTGGGAGATGATAAATCATTGGCCACATCGTTGGTGGATCCCTATTAAATCCAATATAACTGAGTCATCGATTATGCTCCTCGACTGGTATTAGAGAGAGCCTGGCTGAATACCGCATTGGCAGCATGATGACCCGATCGGCATTAATACTCACACTCAACATCAGCATCACGGCCATCATCGGCAATCAGGAATGAGTGAGAGGCTCCCTCGAAATCGCGCGGAGGTGGCACGAAATGGTAGAAATCGTGAAGGCATAAATTAATGCATTCCACCGCCACTGCCGCCACCGCATCGGTACGTACTGCTGACTGTCGAACACGATGGAAAACACGTATTCGCCAATGTAAATACACGCGCGTTTGAGAGGCACGCCGCAATAAATATTGATAAACTTTTCGCGGACCCGTGAGTTGTCGATGGTAGGTAGGTAGGTGTTCGTTGGTTAGAGTTCGATCGGCGCAGTGATGTGTAGAAATACTCGCATCAGCGTAACTCACATTCCGCACCATAAAAGCCATAAACTAATCAAAGTGTATGATGAATCACGCTACATAAATAAAGTAAATGGCGTTTGGAATTGGCGTGAGTTATTATTCCATCTCTGCCGCCTCCACCGCCGCCGCCGCGTCCAGCAACTATATCAAAATGGATAGGCAGACCGGATGGCGCGAGCTGAACGCACTCCAAATGGAAAGCGCGGATAATATTTGAAGGCCACCAAGAGCACGTTTGGCTTTTTTGCGCTATTGTTCCAGGATTTTTATTTTTTCATTGGAGGCCTACATTTCCCGACACGCATTAGTAGATGAGCCCTTTTTTAATGCAAACGCGTGCATATTTTCCACATTAACAGGCGACCCGTAAAAAAGGAAAACGCTAATGAAATTCCGGTCTTTCATCATTCACTCTGGCGTTATCCTGTGAAAATATAGGTGAGGTTTTATACCAATGGATTCCAAGGATATTCCTGGTGTTTAATGTTTCTGTAGTCCTTCATTTGTATACCAATGCATGGTAAATTTATTATCCTTGCGTCTTTAGTAATTTACGCTGTCATTGTTGTATTTTCTTGAGGTTTTCGTTATTTATCTAAGTGTTTCAACTTACAAGTGTGATTTAGTGAATCGGCAATTTATAGGCGAACATTGAGTGGACGAACATCGTGTCTTGTGTTTTTTTCTTCTGCTCAGTCACATATGATGTTGCATTGGCCATTGGAGTCCTTCCGCGATTTATCTTGCTTCCTTCTTGTTCCACTTACCATGCAATTGTCGTTTGGGACGCGTCTCTCATGCTGACCACCTGATTTATGCTCGTAGTTTATGGCCGTTCATTCCGCTTGATGACTTTTATAGACTTTTTCCTCTAATCCTGAATGAAGAACATAACGTTACTTTACACAAGGCGCAATACTGAAGTTATAAGGGAAATTACAAAACTAACCTATAAAAAATAATGAAAATTGTTATTTAGTTTTGTAGATGTGCAATCAGCACGTGCAGTCAAAGATTTAAGAGTGACTCAAAGCACATTGAACAGCGAGATGATTTTGCGGGCTGCGGCGGTTTGGGCGATAATTAGATTTTATGCGTCTGCAATTTATACGCACCGTAGCTTGGGTGGTTGGTTATCTTGGAAGAAGGAGCTTTGGTTGGCGTGCGCGTGGCGTGGCGTAAAAAAGCGTTTCGCTGAAAATTATGCTCCGCAACGTAAACTTCATGCCGAGACGCCGCGCATGAAATGAAATGGCAGGAAACGATTCGCTCATGTTTTTCCAATGTTCCAAAACATGGCACAGCGTGCTTGCTTGCTCACAAAGCGATTTATGATAAGTGAGACGACGGCGACGGCGGTGGCGGTAACTTTGCCGATACCTTTCCAAAGCAGCACTGGCGTTGGCGGTGGCGGCAGCGGCAAGGGAATATAGTGTAGGTAATAACAATTTATAGAAATTGCATTTTGTGTGTGCTCGCCGGCCCCGACACCGGCTTCAGCTTCGGCCTCCAAGCCAAGTGTTCGTTCTTCGGCTCGCGGCCTCAAATATACGGAGCTTTAATTGGTTGACTGAGAATGAGTCCCAACTGAAACGAGGGTAAAGCAGAAGCTACGACCATCATAAAAATTACTGACGGTGTGTGAAAAACTCTTCGTAACTGTTATAGCATGCGGTGTTTTCCCGGACTATCGTCTTGCAATTTGCTCCTTGTGCGAGTTGTGCACCTGAAGAAACAATTACTTCACAAGTTACTCATTCTTACAGAAGATTTTAATTGAATTTTTTCCTTTAAATTTGAGTGGACGAAAGGGGTGCATTGATTTACAGAGTATAAGCCTCTTAAAATATAAAATACATGTCGTGGAAGGGCGTCCAGGGCCGTTGGGCATACACGAAATCATCGAAGAGCAAGCAAGCAGCTATTACACGGCTAAACCAATAAGTTATTACGAGGAGCACGGGCAACGGACTGCTCATTTCGCGAAAGATTCGATGCTGGAACGTCGCTCGCATTTGCAACATGCCTACCGAATCCATATCTCTCGCAACTTATAAACCGTCCTAAATCTCCACGCAGCGAGCAAATCTGCGAGCGCAGAAACACACATGAGCACGTTTGTAGTTAAGATCGCTCTGCTCCGCTATGCAGCAATCCCGAAACCATCCAAGCGTGCAATAAACTTGGAGCTTAAGTGAACCGCATGACTGCAAGGTAAATGTTACAGTTTCGACGGCAATGCCGCGAGTGTACGAGAGGAACGCACCCAAATCTTAGTCACAATACAAGCACACTAAGAACACTTGTGTATTCATACGAATAGTACGTTTCACTATTCGGATGAGCAAGCATCGGCTGAGGCTGAGGCACAAAGCACGGCAACTTCGAAGAGATCCCAGCAACGTTTTGCGTTATTTACGACGTCATAGCGAGCAGAGGTCGTCGCTATTCCCAAGTTTCAGCTAATAATTGCTCTATGTGTTAAGTCTTCGGCAATAACTCATACCAAAAAGTGGCGCAGCACGATGAGCCAGAAACGGGAGACCAAGGAGGGCGTGGGTTGGTTGACTTTACTATATCTTTAGTGCAAACCCGCCGAAACTCGCAAGAATTTCTCCTAATGTGCTACATAATAATTCGCGCTAATCTTCCTACGACCCGCCACCACCACGGTTACCCTTCTTGGCAAAGTGCACATTGATTGCCTCCTTTAGTTAGAGTTAACTCTAACGAATTATCGAGAGTCAGTGATCACCACACAACACAGATACCCGTAGGAATTGCATTGAATTGTTGCTGAAGTGTCGTCCAAGAAAAAACGTTTCCGGTCCATTCAGTACCCTCTTCTGGCTTTGCAAACTTCCCTCGCTTACTTGCACTTACTGGGCATCGAGAGTATTTAATAAACGGTCGTTACGAAAGTCGAAATTAATATCTATCTTGAGCGTGTTCGGTCGCCTGCAATCCTCCTTCAACCCTACGTTATCCTCTCGCCCACAGGCACATCTTACCTCTACACATACACATCCAGTATGCATAAACGCCTTGACCGCATAAATTCCATCTGGGGGCCTGAAGCAGCACATCGCCCACCCACCTACAACCCCAATATGAGCTAAATTATGGCCTTCTAAATCCCGTAAACTATTACAATAACCGGTCGCCTTGCTAATCCCAAGTGCAATTATTAAGGCGCACATCAATTCACGCTAATGAGCTCAAGTGCATCCTCCTGATCGATTGCGTTTGCCCAATTGTGGCACACTGAGGTCTTTGTGAAAGACTTTGGGAATCGACTTAAGAGGGTGGATACGTATTTTTTGCCACACTGCGATCATACATCTGCGGGAAGGGCGAAGAGTTGAAGATTTAATGCGACAAAAGGACGGCAGGCCACCGCAACCCATCGCATCGAGATGCGAGCGGCAGTCGTCAAATAAATTCTCCCTTTAATTACCTAAAGCCTCCCCCGCCGCCCAGCCGCTGTCAAATCGGTAGATCTGACGGTTTTATGACAATTTATTGTGCCGCTCCCAAGGAGGGTTTCTGCGGTAATGTCGTCCCTGACTGACGGACAACTATGCATTCAAATCGCTTGCTTTACTCGCCGCCACGGCCGTCCTTTGTCGCTTCAGGACGTTGCTGCCACCGCCAACGGCCGTTCAATCGAATTGCCACTGTCGCTGAAGTATTTGGAAACGAATCGCACATTAATCGTGTTTGCGGCGCGTTACAAGAAATCCAACCAGGAAATGATATTCAGATAAGAGGGTTGCTTAGAATATTTCTTATTGTTACGAAAACTGCTACACAATTTATGAAAATAATAATAACAGAAGAGAAGAGATAACAATAGAAGAAAATTCGTGTCCATTCGTACAGCCATAACAAGTCTCAGGGTTATCTGAGGGTGGAAAACATGAAAGACACCTATCGCAAACACGTCCACGTCTAAACGCCTATAGACTTTATATCTTCTGCTGTTCTGTGCTCTGGTCTGCTGCAGAGCACAGAAAGTTAGGACGTTATTGTTGAATACAGACACTGACGCGTTTACCATGGGTCCGTGGCTCAGCAACACCATGTTGGGCATCGTGATGGACAGGATTTCTACGTGCCGGGAATGCGCGCAATTACATATATAATAACGGGCGGTAGTCACACACGAATCCTGCCTTCCTTATCTCAAGTCAAACGAACGAAGGAACGAACGCATCACCCTTCAAAAAGCCAATAATGCTAAAGCTGACGGACCCACGCTTGTTGCCACCTGACCCACCATCCGGCACGTACGGGTTGAAGCACAACGGCGCGGAAAAAATAATTAGATACGTTTTCTCCTGCCGACTCGGCTCTTCTTCTCTTCGCAGGCCACAAGGCAAACAAACGCTAATGTCGACAATTTATGTCATTGCGACCCGTTTGGCTATGAAGACATAAAAACGTGGAGGAGAATGCTTGCAATAGTATAAAAAAGCATGGCATCCAGAATGATGATTACTGTTTTACCGCTGGCGTTAGTGTTCATGATGTTGAAGGCGGTGCTCCAGCGTAAATTCAACTGGAAAATACCCTAGTGGAGTAGACTGCGGGCTCAAAATAATTATTAACATAGTTGAAGTGATGTTGGACAGGGTCGGGGGCGGTTAGTTGTTGCTCGTTGGTGTAATCATAAATAAAGAACGCGCGCGCGTTTATGGAAAGGATGCAGGGCATTAAAAACGGCTGATATAGTCACTGGTTAGGCAAGCAGATAGGGTTAATTTAGCAGCAATGCAGTTGCAATGGGGCTGTGGGATAAACAAGAGCCATGCTTGCAGTTGCAGCAGCAGTGTGTGTCGATGTGATGCGCCGCACCACGCCGAGAGAGGATGATTGTGGTGCATGGCATTGGGGGTGGTAATCGCGAGGATAGCATTACCGCTTGATCGCTACCATCTACTCGAAATTCAAGCATTGTTGCATATATGGTATGGTGGCAGCAGCAGCAGTAGTAGTAGCAGTGCCGTTGTATTCCGCGAGGAGTGGCGCTGGCGGCAGCAGCAACGACGGCGGCTGCCCTTTTTGCATTTGCATAGAAATGGTTCGGTCTGATGGAGGCATGTCACAAGGTGGCCGTGAATCAGCTCGAATGGCTTCGGGTAATCGCATCCGCATCGCGCCAGCTCAAAAGTGTTCCAAGAGAGATCTTCTCCAAAGGATAAATAGCTTACAGACCATAGAAGGATATCTCCAAGAGCAAATATTGCCCGATAATATTTCAGACATAATGCGATTCTTATTCCTTAGTCTGGGTCTAGTTTGGTCTAGTCTAGAGCCTGAGAAAACAATACTTTTTTAATGAAAAGTAGTAGGGTATAAAACCATATATATAGCACGTAGACCATATAATTAAAATGTGAAACAATTAAAACGATAGCGCATTGCGACAGACGACACTTTACGAATACAAAATCCGCTCGCCGAAGATAAAACATAGGAGTAGACTCTAATACAATAGATTTAATTAATTTGCGTGCCAAGGACTGGAACAACAAGCAGCGCACAATTTATGATTTTCATTCGTTCGAATTCACTCGTTCCCTCATCCTCTGATAGTTTGGGCTGGCATGGCAAGCCTGCGACATACAAATTAGTTGGATGTTTTAATTAGCGTTCGTTATGCGAGTTTAAAGTAGCTCTAATCAGGTTTGGCTGTTAGCAGCGCGTCGCGCTTGAAACTGACCGCTGGTGCGCAGAGCCAATAAGAAGAGAAGAAGGATCAAGCGTCCTAGCGTCCGGTCATTTTCCAGGCTAATGTCCTATACGATTCCAAAACGCTCATTCTATCTGCCCTCGCCTCGCCACTGCCGACGACGCACACGTACAATCCTTTAGAAGTCGCATTACTTCGATCCAATTGGGCTCTAAATTGGTCCTATCTTGACACCTTCCGGTCGTTCCATCTCGTCGCCTGGGTCGTTGCTTGCGCCTCGGCTCGTATGAAAATTACCTTCAAGTTTTATTGCCAACCTCATTGTATCATTAGAATATATTGTTGGATTACGGCATGCTGGTGGACACTGGTATCTGCCGGGTAATGCATTACCCTGGACGGATCCGCTTCGTCGACCGCGATTTCATCTCGTATTCACTGAATTATTTCGCTCTGGCTTCAGCTCAGGCTCTGTCCATGTCCGTACTAGATTCTTATGGCTTATCAACACCTCGCTACCGCATCCAAGGGATGTTCCTTTGATAGTTTTCAATGTGAATATTTCAACCTCTGCTGCTTTCTCCAGTTTTTTATTTTATTATCACGTCGTTTGCCATAAATTAACCTTTAAGGGAGACATGAATTATTAAATTTGAAAAGTAAGTTTGCCAGGTGATTCATGGCAGTGACTTAATTGCAATAATATGAGCGTAATTAAGGCTTGTTATTGTCAAGGGACAGGTAACTTGTAATACCTAATAACTTTTAATGCACTCGTTCTTATTCGGATTATATTTGCGCAGTGTGCACTGTTACATGCCATTACATTAGAGTATGGTATGGTATAAGCTAGCATAGATCACAAACGCAACGACTATTGCAACTTCCAGCTTTGCTCTACGCTTCCTCGCTCATTCCATCTTTAATTATCCTCCGATCGACCATTCTTTAAAAAGTTCATACAATAAAATTCCATCGCAGCCGCAGCCACAACCATAGCTGTAATTTCCATTCCTAATTAGCGAGGCGTAAAATGCAAAGAAGTTTGAAATTTATCCTTTCTAGTTGGGTGGTAGAAGGGTGATAAGGTGGTGTATTTAATCACCACACAAATGTTGCAAAATTCAAATGATTAGATGTTGAAATGTACACAAAAAGTATAAAGCAGAAGAAGAAGAATAAGAAGAAAGAATAAAAGGAAAATGTTGTCGAGTTTATTCAAAACGCGGGCGCGTTTATTGAGAGTGCTTTTCGGGGCCACACTTGAAGAGGGAAAGTTAATGCAGTTTACAGTGGCTTTTTTTCCATCTCGGCGCCCCTTTTTCCATTTGTACGAGTGCAGCCGCCAACAGCACCACCACTGCCACCGCCGGCGAACGAACACGCGTCGGGCAGGCGAACCGATTGCTCTTTCACTTCCACTTATGTCCTCGCCCGTGCCGCGCAGCGCTGGCTTTCGTCAAGTGCGGGGTTAAATCCGTTAGCTTACACGCGCCCGTGAGGGTGGCAGGCAGGCGGCGGGCGGCTGCCGTAGCGGTGACGGTGGCAAACGCAACAGGTTGCCCATAAAGTAGATATTCGCATATCAACAGCCGACACCGCGATTGATATACTCCACAACACATGCATGCGTGTCGGTGTTGCGCTTTAAACGCGGAAGTCTGAACGATTTGAAGTGAGCTGATGGTAACATGATTGTTTCCAACCACCACCAGCTGTAGGTTACTCGTTTAATATTCAAGTAGGTGAACAAAAAACGATGTATTTCATTTACAACCAACGAAATTAAAAGGCAACTAATGGTATACTACCATTTATTTATTTGGTTGTCTAGCTATAGGCAACTTTTAATACATCTGATAGATGTTCAGATATCTTCTAAGTCCCCAAGGGAGTATTTGTATGTATATTAATTGAGAAAAACAAACAAATACTTATTTGAAAGTTGCAAAATGCAAATGTACTAAAATAAATTCTTTTTCGTCCCTCCTTTCTTCTTTCTTTCTTGTAGTTGATCTCAAGACAGTTGCAAATGCGCCATAAAAAGACGAAATCCATTGCGGGTAATATCGTGAATCTTAGCACCCGAAACTATAAAGACACGGGCTAAGTAACCCTTTTTCTTCGTGGGTCATGAATGTCTAGATTTAGATCAACGTCTGTATCTCGCAATTGCCGCCGCCCCCATTGGAGCCGACTTTATTCTAGAATACTTAGGAGTCTTTGTTCCGTTGGATGCATTAATTCCAGAAGTATTCTTTCTCTCCGACTTGATCACGCAGAGACGTATCGTAGTCACACGCTTCTTTACTTTCCATTTAATTAAGTAGCACACACATTAAAAAGACGCAGTGGCGCGGCATGGCGTGGCCTGCCTTGGAATAATTTTAATCGTAATCCCCAAGCAAATGGAGGCGGTGGAAAATAATTTGCGCGAATAGTATATCTTGGCAAGCGTCCTGGGAGCCGCACGCACGTTCGAAAAATGCGCCAACGACTTGTAAGCCCGCTCCGCGTGTAAATACATTTCCTATGGGACTGCTTTCCGTCGCCGTTTCGTTTTTCTGCGTCGCATAAACATATCAGTGGGCGCTCTTTTTTGCGCCTCGCCGCCGCCAGCGGTTTGCGGCGCATGCTGCACGACCGACCGTCGCTCTCATCATAATATATCTGCTTCCTTCCAGAAATCGGAGCCCTTCCTTAATTCTTGTAAACTTGCTTCTATTTATGACATAACCCAACCTACATTTGTATTACGACGTTCTGCCACCAGTGTTCACGGTGGCGGCGCACCGAGGCCGGTGGTGGCAATGTGCAGTGCAGTACAGCATAGCGCAGCACAACGTCTTCGAGATTTATATTCTATTTTGCGCGCCGGGATACTATATAAAAGCGAAGAGAAAACTCGCGGCCGCCTGCCTGCTACTGCTCCTGCCTCTTTTATTTATTTTATCACATCTACTTTTATATATTTAACTAACAAATAACCCAAATTGCTTTACCAGAAGCTAATGTTATAAATTTCAAGTTAAAACAAAAATGGTTTGATTTGAAAATAGAATAAGGTATGGACGATCGGTTTGAGAAGGCAAAGAAACCATTCGAAGGTGGCAAAATCGGGCAATTCGTATTTAAACCACCGTCCCACTTCATGCAGGCTTGAGAATTTCGCGCGTGCAACGAGAAAACGGTGGCAAACTCCGCAAATCTATTGTCACTTTAAAGTTTTTCGCCGTCCGCACGAGTTGGCGACGTGTTTTGTTGGTCGTGGTCCAGTGGGTGGGTGGATGCGCAAAAGGATGCGAACGCGGTGAAAAAGAGAGTTAGGAGTATCAGCGGCTGGTATCAATGTGAAGCGCGCTGGTCTCCAAAGGGAGATTCAAACCGGGAGCGAAAGCCATTGCGACTGACAGATCCTGGCAGATGGAAAGCCCACATCTTGCATACGAATGGGCTACTTTGTAGCGTTTGCTTGTCAGAGTGAGCGCGGCCCCGTTGATATTTACGATATCGTTCACCACGGACGCGCTCCTGCTCCTCCGTCGTCGTCTTCAGCGTCTCCTTCCCTCGCTCGTTATGCGCGTACTCTGCGCCAACTTCCACGCTTTATGCAGATAAGCTTCTTTAATTGGCTCAAGGAATATATTCTATCTGTAACCCGGCAGATTCTGTCATTTTTGTGTAAATTTATTTTTGCACTGCTCCACTGTGCTGTCTGGATAAATAAAGGATGTAGAAGGAAGTTCTCACAATAGCTATAAAACAAAAAGTATAAGCATAAAACATTAAGCTTTATTTGGTCATTTATGCTTTCGGTCGTAATTTCTGAATAACCAAGTCAGATTATATAATCAAATAAATACTGGGTTATTTTCTCTCACAAAACAGTATACATAAGTTAGTACTGCTTCTTTTTAATCATGTAGTAATGTAATTCTTAATTTCAGACTCAATGGACACAACACCCGGACATCTATTCGGTCATTCGGTGGGCAGTCCTTTTCAAAATATCATCAGCATCATCATAAAAATATATATTAATCTAAATAAAGAGTTTTGTAACTTTATTTCTAATGAGTTACTGATTCCAACTTGTGAACTCCTAATATATGTACATATCCCAGAGCTTGTAATCAGGCTGTCAGCGTGTACTACTCTATTTACTGTCACATAAACGCTGTGTGTAGAAACTACGTATTAGTTTCGAGTTCTCTGTACCCGAAACAATGACATTGATAAGTCAGTTGTTAGCTCAGTGGTAAAGACCATGATTCGTAACTGGTTGCCTCAGGTTCGAATCCGACTATTTTCTGAATATTTTAAACACTGCATAAATTTCAAAGTTAGCAGTTACATTATACTTAAACAACTTACGATATAGTGACTTAGTAGTCTAGCGGTAAAGTCGCTGACTCTCAACCAAGCATTGCGGGTTCGAATCCCGGTGCCGGCAAACTTTATTTGGATATTTCTAAGTTTCTAGTATGTTCAGAACCAATTCTAGAAATGATGGAAATGCTACAACTACGGAATATGAGTGACGAAATATTTTTAACTTTAAAAGCGTGTTTCTATTAAGTTTGACACTATTCTGCCCACCCTCCCCGTCAGGCACGACCGTCCAGCTCCGTGGTCCACTCAGGAATGACTCCCATTCCCGATTTTTGTTACCAATCCATCTCGAGCGGTCTCGCCATCTCTGAATAGTAGGCCTAAGTTCATTTATGAGGTGTTCTTTCAAATTGGTAACTGTAATAGTTATAATTTATGAAAAATTTAACTGCAGCCGGGATAGAACCTTGGACTGCTAAGTTACGAATCCGTGCCGCGACCACTGAGTTGACTTACAGCCTTATCCGAACCTAGTTGTTCTAACTACACATTTCAACTTAAATTGTAACTATTAAAGCCACGTTAACGCAGTAAAAAAATTAAGTTATTACGTAAAATTGAATTAGCCTTGCAGACCAGATACAACAATAAATGAAATAACACACGATTTACACAATCATTCATGTTCGTAACAGGCATTTCAACTTGCTTAATATTCACAACAGAATTACTAGTTCATACATACACTTTTGAATAGTGTCAAATAAGACATTACATATTATTAGTCTAATATGTAATAAGTCTAATAACATGCCTTAAACATAATTTCTCCATATAAAAATATGACTAAACATGTTAATACTCTTTCCTTTACAATTAAGTTCTTTCAAATAGTCATAATACCATATGATTCCAGGTGAAAAGCATTATTTGATTGTGATACCTTAAAACCAAATGTTAATTTAAGTACCTTGGTAGTTAAGGTAGTTAAGTACCTTAACTACCTTGGTAATAAATGTTTTAACAATTCTGTTGCATTGCTTTTTTCCATTGCATCGTATTCTTCTTGTATTCTTTTGTACTTTGTAGTTTAAAGTTTATCACAGATGTTCCATGTTAATCTACAAAGAAAAACAATTCAATAAATGTATTGCACTATCGACTGTACATATATTGATTAACTGTTGCAGCAATACTTAGTTAATTTTGTGTGATTACCTGGCATCAGTGTATATTCCTTTGAAGTTCTCTTAGACTCAATGCAATTCTCCTCTCCATTTGTAGGCATTATTATTACTGAACCTACAAATATACAATAGGATTAATTATCCCTATCAACACTAGTTTTCTAGGTATAATAGCACGAACCTGTTTCCTCATTCACTAAGCAAACGCAACGAATGGATACAACGCTGAGATGTAGTAAACATAACCTCAAGGTTTGGAGAGTCGGTAGAGTGCACCAAGTACGCAACATACTAAACAAGAAACATGGAAATAATTGAATTTAAAGATATAAAAACACCACAAGACATCATTCATGCATATACCAGTGATTTGAAAACTAAATCAGTTCCAATTATAATAGATAATGGTAAATATATATAATTTTTCATTTATTATTACTCATATTTAATTCTTTTAGGGTCATACATCAGTAGAGTCGGCTGGGCAACACACAAAGAGCCACTATTAACGTTTAAAAATTTAATTGCAAAACCCAGGAAAGAGAGATCTAAGAAAGACACTGTCATTGATGCTCCAGCACCGCAGTTGCAAGTTGGAAATGATAT
>NBZA01000414.1:47243-65359 GCA_003054995.1 Aleochara bilineata
CTAATAATACTTCTGTTTTAGTGATGTCTGAATTATTATTTGAATGCTATTCAGTGCCGAGCATTTGCTATGGAGTTGACTCACTGTTTGGGTATCATTATTCCCAAACATCTCCCAAGAAAGATGCTCTTATTCTTAATTTGGGATATCACACCATGCACATCATACCAGTATTAAATGGTAAAACTATATTTGAAAACACACGTCGCATAAACACCGGGGGATATCATGTAATAACATTTCTACATAGAATGCTGCAACTTAAATATCCAGCACATGCAACTGCAATAACTTTAAGCAGAGCCGAAGAGTTATTACATAGTATATGCCTAGTTGCAACATACTACCGTGAAGAGTTAAATCGATGGAATGACGTTGAATACTATGAAAGAAATATTAAGAAGATACAGCTACCATACAATGCCAATATAGCTTCAAATAGTTTAACCGCCGAGCAACAGAAGGAAAGAAAAAAGGAATTGGCTAAAAGATTATCTGAAATAAATGCACGAAGAAGATCTGAGAAGTTGGCTGAAGACGAAGAAAAGCTTCAAAAGTTGCTTGAAATTCAGGAACTATGCGATATTAGTGATATGGAAGAATTTGAATACGCTTTAGGGGAAAATGGCTTAGACAGCAGAGAAGATCTTGAGAAGAATATCACAACGTTAAAAACGCGAATTGAAAAAACTAAACAGAAAATAATTGCGTCCAATTCAGAAGACTTGTTAGACGAACCGCCAACTAAACAGACAAAGTTAAATAAAATTGTATTTGAAAGTGATAAAGCAATGCAATTGTATGTTCAGAACGCAAAACGAATGGTAATACTATAATATCTTGAATTGTATTACAGTATATAATCTAACTATTTCCAGAAACAAGAAATATTAAATAAGAAGTTATCAAGGAAACAACGAAAACAAGATATGGCAAAGAGACGAACTGCTGCTGGGCAGGAACGTATGCGAATTATATCCCAGTTAGCGCGAAAGGAGAAAGGCAATGATGATTTTGGAATGCGCGACGAAGATTGGGATATTTACAAAACTATAAGCAGAGATGGTATGTTGCCAAAAATAACTTTACAACATACATTATGATTGAGAAATTGCAGGCGGCGACAGTGATAGTGACGCGGAAAATGAAAAACTGCTAGAGTTAGATGAAGTTATCAAAACTTACGATACGAGCGAGGATCACGATAATCTGGCCCCGGCTGAAGCTCACCAATTACACATAGGAATTGAGCGTTATCGCGCTCCTGAATTGCTGTTTAAGCCGTACATGATTGGATCGTCGGAAGCGGGGCTCTCGGAAGTAATGGAATATGTACTGAAATTGTTTTCGCCTGAGGATCAATTAAAACTAGCGAGTAACGTAATCATTATGGGTGGCTTGTCGCAGCTGCCGGGTCTTAAAGAACGAATACAGGCCGATCTAACACCCATCAGGCCATTCCAAAGTTTTTCGTCTGTCAGTACAATCAACAATCCTACCTTGTCTCCCTGGTACGGTGCCAGGAAATTCTCAAATAGTAACTTATTTGAACAGGCATGTGTTACACGAGCAGAATATGATGAATACGGCTCGGAATATTTTAAAACACATAAAGCATCAAATATCTATGCACCAAGTCCTAAGGAACAAATTGTGGAAGTTGATGTGTGAAGTATGCTTTTGTACTTTTTCGGTCATTGTATATAATGAAATTAAAGAAGTATTATGTATTATATGTTGCCTATAGTTGACTCTACTAAAGATCCGATGCGTGCGTGCACACAGCTTTTTTTAACAAATAAGTGTAACGCATTGTAATATAATTTTATGAATGAATTATTTATAAGCTTTAATCCAAAGGAGCAGTATGGATATTTTAAAACAATTCATAAATAATCCAGCTATGCAAGTGCAGGATCATAAACTTCGAATAGACTCTTAAGAGCGCTTAATAGTATTATCTACACTAAACAAGAAGACGCGTTTTATTATCATATTTATACGTTTATGACTTTTTTATTTGTTCTGTTTGCATACTATTTTATTACTTCAAAACATGGACGTTATTTTATATCCATTTGGTGGACGTTTTATGTCACGCAATAGCTGGATTCAGTTTAATGAAAGCAAAAAAAAGATTGATAATAAAAGATGCTATCAAGCGTGACCGAGTGCCTTTCACATCTGCTTTCCATTCGATTCGCGACGCGACGCAAAGCGAAAGTGCCACCGTAAGCGTGTCAACAAGTGAGAGAAAAACAATTTTCAATTTGAGAATTACCTGCGTTAACCAAGCCGTGAGTAATTAATGCGAAACGAGAAAGATTACGCGAGTAACGCTGGCACGGTTAGGATCCGGGAATCGGAACGACGCTCGTGGCACGTACAATAGCAGCGCGCTACAGTCCACGCATGCCCATACTCCCGCAGGACATCCCCGGGATCTTCCAGCTTCCACTTATCTTGCTCCTCGCTCGCGAGCGCGACCAACAATCGCACAAAGGCACATGGCAGCGCGCCGTCACGTTTCCGAGCGCTGCGCTGAGTGTCGCCGCCGCCGACGTCGGCAATAGTTTGCAAACTTCCGTGAGCACCGAATAAGT
Source organism: Aleochara bilineata (assembly GCA_003054995.1). NCBI lineage: Eukaryota > Metazoa > Arthropoda > Insecta > Coleoptera > Staphylinidae > Aleochara > Aleochara bilineata. The sequence goes on from NBZA01000414.1 coordinate 49,847, forward strand.
GCGCGCATTTATAAAAAATGTGGTTAAAAGTTAGCCGGGGAATGAAAGTGCTTTGTGTCGTGCAGTAACTTTTATTGCAATTTAGTTGAATGGACAGTTTAATTAAAACTACATAATAAGTATGCAAAATTTAACCAAAATTGCGAACTGAACTAAACTACAAAAAGAAACATACTTATATTAGCACAATGGCACCGTAAAAATTTCTGTTTTCTTTCACTTTTTTCTGAGAGAAAAACAGGAAGTGGATGAGAAAGCGCTGAAAACTAAAAAAACTGACCCAGGGAAGCAAACTACGGAAGTCCATGTGAGGTGTGTGTAAACAGTGGAAGAAGGCGGAGGAAGAAAGAAGTAAAACGAATTTGTGATAAGAATACGTAAGTATTTTTTATGCACATTGTTGTTCTCTCGTTCTATTACTTATTGTTAGTAGAATCAGAACCTGTTGCGCGCAGAGCGTTTAAGAAGCCAAAGGATAAGCTCACCGCGCTCAAGTCTAGCCCTCTGGAGTCCAGACCTATTTACATGCATTATCTATAAGAAACCTCTTTTGTTTCAATTTCAGGAAGGTGTGCTGCTATCCTGCTGCTATTGTTGAATGAATTATATTTTACATACTTTCGCATGTGTTCACTTATGTAAAGTGGTCATAAATAATCTCAAACGAGTCCGCAACGTATTAAGCAAAAAGTTTTCACCAAACTTTTCACCGCAGAGATTCAGATGAAGTCAAAAATTATGTAGTAAATTATTCTACAAAGTTGCCATTTGCAATCCTATATTTGTAAATTTCCGAATGTAATCACCGTTACTTAAGTGCCAACTGTATTCCGTCATAATAGAATAAATTCACCTCAATTACTCGATTCATTGAATGCAAAATAATATATAGGTAGTAATTCACATACAATATATGTTCATTTCTGAATCAAATGTCATACGATTTTATTCGCAAAATTAGAAAGTAGGTTTCAATAATAAATTTGCAAAGAGAAACAAAGTGCGAAAATGGCTTACCGCGCGGATTTCACACTCGAAGTTATAAATAACAATAAGTGGGCTTTCTAAAATCGCTATTTAATTACCCGTATTATTGATGATGAATGAAAGCCAATCAGTTATTTATAGACATCACTTACGCCTCAAACTTTATTAATAAACATTACACGCCATGCACACACTACGTAAGATATTGGCTTTTCTACCTTTCAGTCTGTTACTATTAAATTGTGCTATAGCTCAGCTGGTTACGAACTTCTAATCCATCAACCAGCGTCTGATCATATCACATCACATCATATCATATCACAATTATTGATTTTGACCCATGCCTGCTTCAGGTCTTATCAATTGATCTCTTCATCTCCACATAAAAGTTCAATAATCTTTCATGGATCTACAGCCTAGACGTTATATCATTGATGACGCAAACCTCACCAGATAGGTTTTTCTCTCGGGTTCAGACAGAAAAAACGTTTCCTACATCTAGGACATCTAGGGGAGCAAGGTTTTATCAAAGATTTCCTACGTTTTCATCTAATGCTTCATTAAGTTTTTAAATCTGCTCGCGCCGAATGCAAGTTGAAAGCAAGCGCAGATGTACGGCTTTAACACGCGGATTTTATTCGAGCCGAATAAAATAAAAGCAAGTACAAAAAGGCACGCCGCATTAATTTGGAAAATGGCTGGCGAGGATTTTCTTTATTTCCCTGCCAGTTTTCCTTCTTTTCCTCTTTTTTGTACAGCCAACGACGACAACTTTCCTCCACTGGCGACGATATTTGTGCTCTAATTCCATTATACGAATGCGCTTTCCACTCATCCGCTACCAAAACAACAGAAATATTTCAGACCGGAATTATTTAGAGGATAAAGTCATAGTAAAGTCTGCTTCCCTAAACTCATAAACACAAAGCAAGCGTATTAGACTGACGCGTATTTCGATTGAAAAATGTATTTTGATACTTCATCCGCGGTTTTTGCCGGAAACGCGACGTGCCACAGCATGAAATCAGCAAAAATATCCCGTTGGGCATTTATCACCGCACCGCTTTTACATCCAACTGATTTATCACCGAGTGGTGGAAAGTACTTATATCATTTTCCGCCCCAAACATAGGCAGGTGCTCAAAGGTAAAAGAACCTGAACCGGGAGCATGTGGGTCATAAATTATAAGTCCAACGCCCAATGGGACGTGTTGTAAAAACTTTACCGTCTTACTGGAACATTCCTTCAACTTTCACGCAAATTTTGGGTAAGAAGAGCAGAGCAGTTGATGTTGCTTATTGCAAGTAAATTGGGAAACCTTTTTGTAGATTACATGCCAAAATATGTGCATTATTTTAAAACTCGAGGATCATGTATATTAAATTTCTTCTAAATTACTTTTGATGTAATTACCTTCCTCCATGTTTTTCAAATTCAAATTTAGTTTGACGCAATTGATGTACCGGAAAATTGCACTGCGCAACGCTGAAGTTGGAATTGGATTTTGATGGAACGCCAAACAAATGAAACTAACTTTATAAGTATGAATATTGTCCTAACTCAAATCTAATCACTCTCCTAATTCTATCTATGCTTCCGTCTGATTCTAATGTAATTGGTGGATTTATAACTCAACACAGCAATACATTTACTACTGTTTATAGCGCACTACAGTCTATAAAACATTTCAAAATAAACAGATCATTTATTTCTATTTAGAAATCCACCTTCTATTGGCAACTCTCTTAATTCATTAATATAGGCAAACTAATTATTTATTGCCTTGTTAATACTTTAAAAACTTAATTATTACCTACTTTAAAATACTTCCGTTGAAGCCCGGCATAAAATTTTTCTATGAAACGACTGTAAGTTTCCATGAAACTTAATTGAAAACTGCAAATTAATTAACTTTGCGTAAACATTTGGAATGCAATTCGTGGTAAAAAGCGAGAACACAATTTTAAATAATTTCCCAACTTTGTTTATATTTCCACTGCCAACGCGCAACACTTAAGAGATAGTCGGGAAAACATTTATGCAAATGCAAATGCCAGGCACTAAAGGCGCTTAAAGAGCCCACTTTCAAAAAAGAGCTTATATCAAAATACAAATAGACGTTTCCCTTCACAGAAGTAGAAGCAATGAGCAGAGTGTTAACGTATTTCGTACGTCTTGTTCCTGTTTACGCTGAAGACAGATTGCAGGATAAGAAGAAGTTTGCTAACGATTTTCACGTGTCCGTACGAGCAAAGCGCAAAGTTTAAACAAGAAGCACATCCGTTTGAGGCGGCAATGCCAATGTAAAAAGAGCCTTCTGGGACGCAGTTTTCCGTTCGCAACATTTTCCATTGCTGTTTTCTTTTCTCTCGCCCTTAACGTTCAAAGTTCGCTGATTCCTACTCGAAAGCGTTGAAAGAACACATTCAACTAAGCTCACCATTCTCACGTTCTTCTTGTAAACTCAACTCTACGCCTCAAAATCAATAAAGTATTAAACAAAGCAGCATCAGCACGCGCAATTAATCCTGAATGGCGTGGCTGGATTTATTAGCAGTTATTAATTAAATTACCGCGCGTACAATAGAGTTATAAGTGAGCCCCTGCTAGCTATTATCAATTTATTTACGTAAGAATTCCGCTCGATTGCCTCGCCTTGGTTTGTGCTCTTGCTTTGCTAAAGATTGATTTATGCGATAATTAATTCCTGACGCTTGAAGAACCGGCGAAAAAACAACGATAAACATTTCATTTATAATACAAAGATATCAAATCCCAGTCGGCGAACGAATAAAATCCGCCAGCTAGATATTGTATTGTATTTAAAAGGCAAGCTTTCAAAGTTTGATATCCCTCGTGGTCTGACTTTTGGAATGATTATTCCCTGTCATAAAGTCGTAAGTTTACTGTTGACTTTAAAAACTTCTCGAATCGTACAATATTTTATTGCATCCACTGGGATGTATGTATCTCAATTCACCAAAGGCGACTGCCTGCTTGTTCGCCAATGAAACAATTTACATTTAATGTTTGTCACTAAAGCGCAATCGCTTCGCGTCTGTTGGATTATACTACCCCTATCGTGGCTTAACTGACTAGCCTGTTGCAGCGCAAAGACTAAAACTATTTGTAACTCCTGTACTCCACCAGATCCTAATGAACAAAAGGTTGAAATCTATTTTTTAGGCGGTTTTAAGAGCTTCATAAAGTATTAATTAGCTGCCTCATGTCGCAATAGTAAACTTGATCAAATAGTTTTCTGAAGAGCGAAACACGACGAGACGAGGCGCAAAAGCGTGGGTGAAGAAGTTGATTGCTTTTATGTGAAATAATGTGCAAGCTAATCTGAGCACATCTTTATTTGCAGATTTCTCATTAGAGTTGCCAGCGTACCTACAAAATGCCTGCGCGCAAAGGACTGCTAGCCCCGCAGAATACATTCCTTGACACGATTGCAACGCGCTTTGATGGCACACGTGAGTATTAAATTTCAGCACTGGAGCTCACACGAGCGCCGAACCTCGATTGGAAAACTTTTCATAGCTTGCATGCAGAGAGGGATTAGATGGAACATAGACGCGTGTCCTTTTATCAGTTTTCAATTTCGCGACGCGACTGTGTGATTATGCTTGTTATGGGATGCAACATGTAAGTCAATTACATCCCATCGTTGCATCATTATCCTGTATTAATGGTGCCTTTTCGTCGCAATCAGAATCTAGATCTGCATCTCAAATGTAATTTGATTAGTTTCGTAAGCCTGTAACTGTTCAAGTTGCAAAGAAGAGAATCTTGAAGATCATCTTTTCTTTATAAGTGAATTCTTTAAAACTTGGCATGATTGGTATCAGAATGGAATGGATTGATCCTAACTGAGAAAGAAGTTGGAAAACAGGATTTTAAATTGAGAGCAACAGTATCGTAATGAAAATGCTATAGTTTCAACTTTTTCTTTCTTACTTTCCTGTTGTAAAACCACCGAAAAGAAAAATTGGGAAGAAAATTTTATAGGATAAACTATATGAGAGTAGTTATACGATGCTAACAATTGCATAACTTGCAAGCCAAACTTTCCGTGCATTACGAACATGTTTGGAATTCTTAACCGCAGGAATTCATTGCAATATTTGAAGAGCAAGTGAGTGAACAAGTTTACACGCTCATGGGATAATTTACATATGCAGATGGCCAGTGGTGTGAATAAAAATGGGAACAAAGAAAAGCGCGTAAAGGTCAGAGCCGTTAAATCCCAAATTCATTGTATTATCCTTTTTGCCTGCGTGAAATGCTGCCACTGTAATCATTGAACACATTTGTGGATATTCGTATTTTTCGGAGGATTTCAGCATTACAAAGGTCCTTCGAATTTCCTGAAATTCAGTGCTTTTTCTCGTATTTTCTCCTTCCTCTTTATAGTAGACTTCAGCAAATATAAAAGGAACGTTGCAATTTCACAATGAATTTGCCTAACACATCTTAAAACTTGCGAAAAAAAACAAAGAAAATCTGATACCAGATGCGTACAAGTGGGAATTGCTTTCACATTTAAATTTATGCATTTCCATTTCCAATTCTAATAAATATTTTACAAATTCACCAATGTTTGCAGCTTCAAAAATTTAATTTCAAAAATAAAAGAATTTAATAAAACACAATAAAAAATGCCGTCTGGAATATGATGAATGAAAAAAATGTTTCATTTATCAAGCTGAAAAATAATGAAATAAGGACAAAAAGAGAGGGCAAACAGGGCAGACCGTTGCTAAAATCAACATAAATTTGAATATAGCACAACAAAGCAAAACACAGGCGACAATAGGGACACGCATTAAACGTACGTCGCTAAAGTCTTTCTTTTTGTCCACGTTCATTGCTCAACACTCCCTGCTCGTCTACTTTTTCCACTGTACCAACAAGAAGAAGGTGAAACAATTTCAATCCCCTGCGCATAAAGTAGAATCACTTTCGGTAAATTCGCGCTTTGGGGGCCGAAATGTTTGGCAAATGAATGAAAACACAAGATGACCTTCTTACTAGGCTAAGGTTCGAGGTTCGGTTCGTTATATTCCAGCGCGCTGGGAGCCGGAGATCCAGAGTCAGCTCAATTTGTGCAAAGTTCCACATTAACAAGATTTACGACCGAGATAATCAACAGGCTTCCGGGTCTCAAAAATGCTCTCCGCAAACGAACCGCCGCGGCGGCGAGTATTTCCGGAACGCCGCGGCCGCCGCAAACTTCAGCCAAGGTTTCATCCTCCATCATCATTTAGAACGCTTACAAATGCTCGAAACAGCTCGAAAGTCTCAACTTAGATTTAGCACATGCGAAACGAACGCGTTATGCGCGTTACGATTATAATAATCGCACGTCCGCAGTGCGAACTGAAACTCAAAGATAACGACACTTCTTTCTCTCGGCTCCACCATCTGTGTGGAAAGCTATAAATGTTATCAGTGTTAAAAGCACGCCAATCATGTTTACGTGTACATTGTTATTAATACTGAAAATGTGTTATCAACACCTGTTGAATACGACATTGTCCACATAATTCCCAAATGTACCATTCACCTTGATAGTTACCATATTTAGCAACAATGTTTCCATTGAGAATATCCTTACAAAAGTTTGTTCCTTAAGGACCAAATAAATTAGCAACAAATAATTAGTCATAATCCTTAGGCAAGTGCAGTTCCGCAACAATCGATTATTAATAATGTAATTTGACATAAGCACTTCGACATTGCCAACTCATTACGAGAAGTGATTAATTTAGGTAATGGGAATGGGAATGAGCCTGGCCAGGACCTGCCAGGATAGCGAGTACAATCGATATTTCGCCAGAGCTGGAATTGAGGAGATTGCAATCTCAACACTCGTAGCCAGACGGACACAATGTCAATACACTCTGGTCGGCTAGGCTGGGCAGGAACACAGTTGGAAAATAAGAAATAACTGAATATATTTTACTGCCGGTTTTACGGGCGTGGAGTGCAAACTTTTCAGACGCTTAAATCTACTATTTCATCTGCACACAAACTGCAATTTTACCTCATACCATGCAATACCCCGATTTTTTCCGCTTTCCTACTGGAACGTTAAATATTTTCCGTGAATGTGACAGCTTTTATTGATCCTAACCCAACGCAACGCAGCGTACGTAACGTAACGCGACATTCGTTTGAAGTTTGCCCACATAAAAGGCAAAGAAAAGCTGCAAATGTCTCTCTGTATTATATTGAAATGTACTACATATTCCACAAAATTATATAATATTCACATCTTGGAAATCAAATCAATTATTCCACGTGGCTGTTATAACACGTAATTAGTTATAGTTAATTTTCAGAAATTTCTAGATCAATTTCTGCACAAAAGACGTAACAAATCAGATCAATAACTCGTTAACAATATGAAAGTGGCAAACTTGATTCAAATGTGACTTGTTGATATGATGAAATTTCGAAACTTAATACAGTTGCGTTGCTCCTTGCGATGAAACTTGCTTATTAGCGAGCGCGTTTCCGGCCAAAGCCGACTAGCGGGTTGAACGCGAAAGCACGAGCGTGACGCCAAGGATGGCGGAAGGCGGATGCCTCTTGAGCTTTGAAATAGCCGTTTCAATTTGTGTGCGCTGTGCATTAAAGCGCACTGATTCCGATTCCGCCAACGCTTATCTATGCCTCTTAGCCGATGAGTTCTCTCCCAGAAGCTCAACTTCGTCCGTCATGAATGAAGACGAGCGTAAGGCAAATATGTTGACGCTAAGATGCATCCTAAATAAACGTTACGTTCCTGTCGCTTCTCTCATCCCTGTCCCATTTCTGCACAACTTCATCTGAAGCAACTTAAGTATGATGTGGAGATGTACATACATACGTCTAAGTACGTAACTAGGTACGCCTGTACCTAGTTGGAAAATTGAAACGCAAATTCAAACTGCTTTCAATCCAAATCCACGATGCAATGCAAATCAGAGCAAATTAAACAATGCAAACAGAGCCAGAGAAGAGCACAGAACTCCTACGCGTAGTTATGTAAGCATCGAACTGCAGGATGATTAATAATGCTGTCAAAGTACTCGTCGGGTGGCAGTACATTGCAATACAATGCGACGCAATGCAGCGAGAATTCCGCTTTTCGAATTTCATTATGTCATCAACATGCGTGCGTCGCGACGCGTCATGAGCTGCTTTTGTTTGGCGGTGCTTATTACAGGTCGAGTTCGGTTCAGTAGTTTGGTTGCATTGTCTCACTGGCAACACATGTGCTTGTCACATACCTGACTGCTTGTATTTTTTCACATTGCAATTGTAGCTTCCCTTTATTGTTTTGCTTCGTTCAATTGCAATAACATTTTATTCTTCAAAATTCTGACAATTTCAAGCAGAAATATAAACATGAATAAATTCTCAGAATTATTTTAAAATGTGTATTCGTTTCTTAAAAATAAATAAATAATTTCAAGTAAGCTACTTATAATAAATACATTTCTTAGGTACGTTAAAAACTTGGCTATTAAGCAGAATTAAAACTGTGCTAACATGAATTTCACTTATTATATTAAATTAAATTAACCAAGTTCGCTTTTCTTCGAGATAAACTTTTGTAAGTCTTTTTCCTGGACGTGACTGAATTGAATATATTCATTCATCCTTAACTCGCAAGTAACAGAATTACACCAAATATTTAGGAAAAAGTACTTAAATTTCATAACAATTTCACAAATATACAAATATCTCTTGACCTATACAAGATAGCTTTGACATTATTCAATTCTGAATTAAATATTACACAAAATAAGTGGTTAAACCAATAACAAAACCAATACTTCTAAGAAAAGTTATTAAAGTTTGAAAATTTCCCAATTTTCAAAAAAAAAAAATCAAAATATATGATGGCTTTAACAACGTTTCTGCACAAACACGATTGTATGGTCGAAATTAGGTTTCGCGCTATTACCTACATACCCAAATTCACAAAACAGAATATAAATAATTTATTAAAGACGCAAATATATGGAAGTATATCGCACATATCTAATATGCGAGTTCAACCCAAATAATTAATCAATCAAAGAAACGTATTGATTTTAGGCAACACATACACGCAGAATCTGTTTTACACCGCATTGCATGCTTTGCTTGCTGGTTAATAATTTTAATGCTCGCTGGATTGTTCAGAATAAATATGTACTCTCAAAATACGCCCAATGCGTAATTATTTCACAAATGAATTAATATTGTTAATTATAACTTTGCATTTCGTGGCTATTTTATAATTAATTAACACTTCATCTGCATTTTAAATAATTTTAAAAATAATTCCGTTATTTTGCTAAAATAATACATCCTAATATGTAGTCTGTTACAGTGAAACTAACTTCGTTAATAGGCGCACATCATTGATATTATTCAGCTCACGCGCGAGTGAGATAAATGATAGCACGCTGGAATGCCAATTATAATTTACGTTGCGTCTCGTTAACTAATGATACCTTGCTATATTACCGACACGGCCGCCACGTGCGAATCGATATACCCTGGCAGGTGGCGTATGGGAACGCTTAATGATTACAAGAATGAACGCCGCCAGTATATTATTTCAAACTTTCGGATGATTAGCTATATAGGTTATCACCCGCCGTCAACCCTCAACCGGATGCGAAAATGAAAACGAAAACGAAGACGAAGACGCGACAGAAATGCGAAAGTAAATGCACTTTGCGGTTTAATGAGATTATTCTTGAATAATTCAACACCGGCTAACGGAAGACACTTGCGTATTCGCGAATATGTGAATGTGAGCACCCGCTTCCAGCCGGTAGTCGTCCTTTTTGCGCCGTAAATCAGGATTTGCCCTGGCAGATACTCACTTAAGCCGTACACGAAACCACCAACCAGCTATAAAATAAATTCACTGCAGGTGAAAGAAGTGAGACGACGTGATATGATGGCAGAAGTGAAAAGGTGGCGAATCAAAAAATGCGCGCGATTGCCGGGAAATAACAAAAATGAATTCCGACGCTTTTAACGCTATGAGAACGCGCGCGACGCGCACGGATTCCTTAGATTTTTCGTATTCAAATCACTCACGAGCGCCGGAAATCACAATGCCAGTGACGCTCACAGCCACCGGCTCAAAAATAAGCCTCACTGGCAGCATTCTGTGTGCCCTTCCCTGCTCTTCGCTGCTCTTCCCTTGCAGTCAAGTGAAAATATTTTTGATTAAATGAATTTTTTCCCGTGACATGACTTGATGAAAATGCCAGAGGTTAAATCAATTCCTCGTACAGCTAATGTAAGTACTTGCATAACTGACAGTTAATTACTTGAATAATGCCAAGACTTTAAATTTCCAACAATAACAGATTCGACATAATTCAGAAATTCATTGACAATGGCATTGGCATTGAATTACGAATACTATACTAAACGCTACATTGTGATTGCAAATGTATTGCGTTTGATAATAATTAATCAATAGAAATTGGCATCAAACTAATTCAAATTTGTGCGTTCAACAAGTTAATTGCAAGCCAAATGTGCATTACGACCCAACGTGTAAACTAATTAACCATTAAATTAATAAGGTTTAAAACAAAATTAATTAAATCTCCACTAAATAAATCTCAAAGTAAATCTAAACCTGAACCTGATTGCGAATCAAAATATACGCTTGAATTTTTCCCTCATTGGGAGCAGTTTCAATTTACTTCAGAACTCCGCAGCAGTTAGCTTGTTGAGTGTAGGAGACGTTTACACACTACGAGTTTTACGATGGATGTGCTCCATCGTAAGAAGAAGAAAACGCAGGAAAAGAAGGAGCGCGTCGAGAGTTAGCTTATCTGATAAGTGATACACGGGGAATAACTTAATTAGGCGTCGAGTCTCGTTTGCTTGATGGTTCACCCCGTAAGTTTTATCTACAGCTCACGGCTAAATGCTGTCTGCAGAGAGTCCGGACGCGTGTTTGTTCAATTAACTTCCAGGGCAATTGCTCCTTGCTCTTAACAAACTAACTTTGCTAACTTTCGATTTACGAACCGAAAAAATACTTTTGTTTGTTGTTAGTTTCGTGCGAATAAATAACAGTTTTAACTGCTAACCTAAGGAACAATCCTTTCTGAATTCAAGTTTCGCGTCTAGTTTCGAGAAACCTTATTAGAACCACAATAGGATTTTACCCATAACTGGCCATAACTTACCATCATCGCATGCAAAATCAAGCATAAATGATTATAACACAATTCGATTTGCATAATGTCAGTTAAGCGTTAAGCATACATACAACAACCAAAATATTCAATAGCAAAGCGAGCCAGAGGCAAGCATTGACTATTATTATTGAATGCACATGCACTGCATTTACGTAGAATGTGTAGTGGTTCTTGGCTCTTGGCTTGGTTCTTCTAATATTACCCGCTTTTATTATTAGATCATATTGAATGGCCTATGGTATTAAATGGTGCGCAATAATCGTACGTTAATCTGCGCGAATAGAAATGGAAAATAGAAAACACACTGGTTAGTGATTGCCTTCCTGCTCCTTGCTCTTACTCTTGCCTAGGAAGAAAGAGAAAATATGAGGCGAATAAATTTTTATTGCCTTATGCACTTTAATTAATCAAGTGAAGTGCATCCAAGTGAAATCCTTTGATCGAATGTGAAGTTCAAGTTTACTGCACTTGCGTGCAAGTCATGCACGACTAGTCAAAGCGAAGAAGAAAAATCTTAAGTTGTAAACGCATTACAGTACAGAATAGTACAGTATCCCGCACATAAATAAGCAGAAGAAATGTGTACTTATAAACAAATTGCAAACTTGCGACGACTTATTATATTTACATCATTAAAAAGTTCTTTGGCGTAGCTTCAAACTCATTAAAGCGTGATTCTTCGCGTGCTATTCATTTAATTATGTTTCGATCGCAATTGAAAGCCGCACGAGTAACAGCAACAGCCACACCACCTAGAGGCGAATTAAATTAGCGCACGGAATTGACATAAAATGTGATAAATTTCTGAATTCATAAATACGAGTACCGCGTCGTAAGTCCGTCGAATTAATTAGCTAAGCGGTTTACCATTGTGGGTCAGGGCATTGAAGAAAATAAATACGCGTATTGTTTTCTTCTTAGTTCTTTGCGCGTCCATTCAGGGAGGCAAACCCGCAGGCAATGCCAATGACAATGAATGCATAACAATGAGGCCACAAAGCATGAAAGAGTGGAGAATGCCTGGCGCAGTAAGCAACAGCGAAGCAAGTTAAGTTTGCCAGGCAACTAAGCAAGGAACGAACGAACTTCTTCCGCCGGCAGTTGACACAGCATTATGACAGAGAGCGATGAACAGACAGGGCTAAAATACGGAAAGCTGCAAAGGCACCGCATCATCTTTTGTGTCGCTGGATAACTAAATGTGTCGCAAAATTTCATCAAAACGCGCCGTCAGGAAGAGTGTTTCAGCGTAGCACAAGCACAGGACCCGAACCAGTTTCAGCTTCAGCCTCAGGCTCAGGCTCAAGCTCAGCGATTGGAAACACCAAACTTCCGTTCTTGTGTCTAAATCCAACTCAACGTCAGCGGGGGATGATATTTCCGAACATCATACGGTGTAACAAGTTAACATTGAATGGCAGAGTTAACGCACTCAATATATTGTGAAGAAATTGTGATAAATTTTTCTTACATTGAAAAGCCCAATAACATTCTGCTTCAGTATTTTGAATTATTTACCCACACTTTAAGGATGTGAGTCCTTCAAATTCTCAGAACCGTACAAGGATAATCAAACAAAGTGCGTGCGAGCAATTTAATTCCCAGCAAAGTGTAAATTATTAGACGGTACAAGTAGTTTCTGGGTAGGTAATTCAATTTCGACATTCAGTTCCAACCGAGTATTATTTAATGAGTTCTAATGCCAGGCGTGAGGCTGCAAAGTTGCCTAAATAAGATAAGCAATTTGAAGCATTTACGTCCCCATCGTATAAATTATTGACACACTGGCACACATGCAAAAGGCAAAAGACTGAGCGACATTTTCCGAAAGCAAGCACGCGTGTTAACCAGTAAAACATGCTCGTGAGTATCACAACCGAGAAAGGACTGCCAGGAAGTAACGGCTTTGGGTTCATATAATAATGGCAAGTCGACCGAACAAGCGACCAAAAGTCCAGTCGTCCACTACCTGATGAGCGCGCCCGAAATGCGTTTAAGGATTTCTCTGAGGGCTTTCTGCACCGTAAACCTTTCCTCGAGCTCGCTTCACCTGCCTGACAATTAATTCATTAATTACGCCCCACGTAAAGCACAAAGCTGCTTTCATTTTTAATAAATGGCATTGAATATTAAAATGTAAACCAGGTATGGCCTTCTCGGGGAAATTTTGAAGGAAAGTCCAACTATAAAGTCGAATATCTTGCGTTCTATTGCAAATATTTTCAAAACTGTTTTCACTGTTGTAATCTGCATGGTTTAAACTTTCTTTTGGAAAAATAGGGCCACTAGGAGGTAAACCAAAGTACCAAAAAATCAAAGAGGTTTCTTTAAAAAAAAAAGAACAACTAATGTAAGAAATATTGCACAAACAAGAAAGAAAAATCTGTTTGTTACATCAACATACATCAAACTTTTCCAATAAGTGAGTTACTTGTCTGCCAAGTTGAATGAAAACCGCACTTAAATAACCTGAAGTGAACAAATGCACAAAGAACTCGGCGGTGAATGTAGGTATTATTAGAGAAAAAGTCTATGAAATAGAATATTTAGTAGAGATGCTCGGGTTCGATGGTTGAGGCTGAAACGCGTGCATATTGGGTATCTGATTGAAGCTCACCTCGCGTCTCGACATATGCAAACGAATGCAAAAATGCGAATCGTTATTCATTCAATATACGCCACGCAACCAGAAAAGAAGAGAAGCGAAGCGAAGAGCGCTGCTTGTGAAGATGCAAAATCAATATATTTAAGTGCTGATTCACGTAGAGCACGCTATTCTAATGACATTTTTCTGAACCGAACTCACCGTCGAGGATGAGTTCAAGCTTAACCCCAATGCCACGCCATGCGTACCTTATGGTGGTTGTTTGTTTATATGGAACGCTGACACAACAGACGCAAATTTACTTTTGTACCGTTAAAATTTTCCGATATACTGTAGCCTTTGAGCTTTCATTCTAATTGCATGCGCGTCCGTTATACGGCTGCTCAAAGTGCATTCGCAGCCAGCAGCAGCACGTTGTTACGTTACATCGTTCTATGGGATGCAATGCAAAGCAAAGCGAAGCTATTTCGCTGCAAATAACATTTGCCCAATGGCTTCGATCGTAACATTTATTTCAATTGGAAACGTCACGATTGCACTATCAATGCCCGCTAAGCGCTTTACTATTTAAACCAGGTTTCTTTATTGACTCGACGACTTGATGGCTTTTGTTGCAGATAGCAATTTCGTCCTGGGCAATGCCCAAGTCGCCACCCTTTACCCGATCGTCTACTGCTCGGATGGCTTCTGCGAGCTCACCGGCTTCACGCGCATGCAAATCATGCAGAAGGGGTGCGCGTGCAAGTTCCTCCACGGGCCCGAGACCACGGAAGAGCACAAGAATCAAATCGACAAGGCGCTCGAGACGAAGAACGAACTCAAGTTGGAAGTGATTTTTTACAAGAAAGACGGTAAGCCAAAAAAACACTTCGACGAAACGCGCCAAATGCGCCTTCCTTTCAATTGTAAGCGACAAGCAAAGAGAAACTACATTAGGTTTCCGGGATTCATGCGCTCGTTAATTATTTCGAGCATCTCCACCTAATGCCTCTGAATTAATAAAGACGCTTTAATAGAAATCTCTCGTCCGGGCGCTTGATTCTTCCCTGATTCCTTCTTCTTTCTTATTGATTGCCGACTTCACTCTTGTGCCATCCAGCCTGTGCCTGGGTCTATTCACTCAGCTTAATTTAGCGAACTCGTTCGTTCATTCCTCTCAAATGGACACAGAAAAGACTCAAAGCTAATTTAATTTGTTTGCTTTTTCTAACTCCCTAGCCTCGTGATAGCCCCAAAAAATTTTATGGGTGACACTTTGTAACCAAGGCTTACAAAAAAGCAAGCCGATATTCGTCGCTGAGAGCATTTAACCTATTTATGCAATTACGATAATGTGTGGTTGCTTCGCCGGAAATCCATGCTTTTACTCATCACTTGAGGAGAGAGATAAGTGAGTACATTTGCTTTGATAGACCGACCACCATAGGCAATCTATCGTAGGCGTCATAAAGCGTCACGCCACGCATCTCTTCGTAGAACGTAGGTATTAGGATTTGGTCAAGCATAACAATTCGCTCACGGGTAAACAAACAGAATGCTTAGATCAGCAGTGGTAAGGATCGGTCTCAAGCCCAGCAAAAATAAATAACAATTTAGTACTAGTTGAAGCTACAGAATATCGGCTCGCTTCAGCGGCTCATGTCCGAAATATTGTTATAATATCTGTCCGAGGGAGGAAATCTATCAATCCTGGCCGCATGCCT
>NBZA01000415.1:10316-21430 GCA_003054995.1 Aleochara bilineata
TAAATTAATCCCCCAAAGCTAAAGTTAAATGTTGAAGCGCAAAGCGTAAAACTCTTGAAAATTCGCGCACCACTAATTGTAAGCTAAAACCCTATCCTATCATAATCCGAGCACAATACCGTATACATAGTAAGTACTTGGCGTAGTGTAGTAAGGAGCGCGAGCGCATCACAACATTTGCGCGCATTTGAGCGTGTCTCAAGAGTGATTATGCGCGCAGCATGCATGTGTAATGTAATAATTCTCAATGAAAAACAGGTGCACACGAGATTATAAGCGAGACTAGACTAGACTAGACGAGAGTAGAGTAGTATGAACTAAATATGTTTACGTTTACACGACGACGGTCGGCATCCCTAAATAATTTTCGCGTTTTACATATGTTCACAGTCGGCTGCCACCGCCATCAGTGCAGTCCGTGCGCTGACATCGAGTTTTCTCATTATTTGCCCAACGCCATCACATCAACGCATATGTTTCCGATTTTTTCGCCTTCTATTTGTTAAAACATTCAAACAGCTCCATCCTTCCTTGCTTTGCTTTGCTTCATTCAGACGAGACGCGTCGCGATGAAATGCGTTTAAAACTAATGACACAATTTGTCGACGAGTGGCGTGGCGTGTATGCGCTCTACACGATTTTCGTACGTACAAAGAGTCCGCAAAATAAAGTGAACTGAACTAAACGTTCAGTGCATAAAGACTTAAGACTATAAATATACCTACGAACTTATATGAGACGTCAGTCAGTTAACCTGAAATTGACAAGCTATTTACATTTTCGCTGAAAAACAACGAAAAAGTGAGTTGTAAGTGAAAAAGGTGCAATTAAATTAATTAAAATTTCAATTAGTTTCACAATTAACACAAGAAGGGTGACGCGGAAAAAAGTTTTGTCCATTTTTGCGCATGTTGGTTGGTATTGTTTTAGCAAAGTGGTCGGCTGGTGGTTGGTTTGGGTTCAAGTACTTACATTAATTTGCATTAAGCGCAATTGCAAGCAATGGAAAGACAAACGCGAGTGAAATAAAAGACCAAGTGTGTACACGAAGGGGTAGCGCATCTTCAATTAAACGCCAGTTTTATGCAAATTTTTCCAGCCGCACATGCATCGCAAGGCAGGCAGCTGAGCATTTCACCACTTTGTCCTGCCCTTCTCCAGCCATGCAACTACCAAAGTTCGTTAAAGGGTGTTGTATTTTAATTACGTCGCGCCGCTCATGTTTAATTTCAATTGAGTTACAGTGTCACGTGCATCCCCATTCCCATCCCCGCATCAAGACAAGCCAAGACGACTTGAATGTTTCATCAAACTCCTGATGAAAATTCAATTCAATTGCGTTTATATTGCAGCAGATGATACCAGAGTTCGTTCGGCTTTCTTGGAAGCCAAGGATATGTTTGCTGTTCGTTTGAAGTCCGCATAATACGAAATAATATTTACAAATAGAGACGGAATTGAATATTGAAAATCTAATTAATTCCTAGTAAAACAATAATCTTCGCGTTGCCTCTTCCAAGAGTTTCACGCATGTGTCGCTGCCAAGTTGCTGAGAAATATGAGTAAAAGCCTGCCTGCCTCGTCAAGCACAGACTCATGTGTGAGCTTTACACGTGGGATGTTTGGGTTCGCGCGGAAAAAAGTAAAAGGATCTCAAATGCAAGTGCAAGGAACGCGTACACAGAAGTGACGGACGATTTAAATTCAATTACAATAACAACTTGACAGTAATATACATACATGTGTGTAGCTATATACGTTCCAAACACTAAACTCGCATTTGGCAGCAGCACGGTGCGCGGTGTGTCGTATTTAAAATACACACGTAACTTTTTAATTCTACGCTGCATTGACTACTCATAATTTCTTCACAAGCAGGAATGCACATAAAAGCATTCAATCAGTCTTCTTGGTATTTGTTTAAATACAATTCGAATTGAACAAAGCAAAAATGCATTCGGTTGTTGTATGTAACGTGTGTACCTATTATTTATCTATGTGTAACGGGATCGAATGAAGATCAGTACCTAAACCAGTTTAAACCAACGCGACTGTAACAAGAAAACGTTGATGATGCTGATGAGTGCCGACTGAATATCCATCGAAATGAATCAATATTACAGACGAGCCCGGTCGCTTTCAGTCGCTGCCGAGAGAATGGAATGAGGAGAAAAGTGCGCGCTCGAAACCAAGCAAGACAAATATTGTAAATGTCAATCACTGTCCGCTCTGCGCTCTTGCGTATGCTTCATTGGCCCCAATCGAATCATTAACGCTCTACATATATAAATGCCTAATTAACTATCGATTTATTAATTAATTAATGCGTATTATGCCTTCATTCCTTGCATGATTAATCACCCACTAATACTCACATTCTTAATATGTACTTAAATAAATGCATTTCCCAATTTGCATTTACTTTTTAAATATTTTTAAAATTGAAGAAATACTCGTTCGTATTTATTGTACCTAAATGTGAATGTAAACTTGTAAATTTTTTTATATTTTTAGACATCTATATAGGAATGAATTATGCAGCAGATTAATAACGTCTAATCTTCGAAGCAAACGCATACATCACGCCGACAGGATTTCAAACAAAGTCTTAGTTATGACTTCTGGTATAGCTACTTCACTTTTAGCTCATCTGCATCGCCTGAATATCAACTCATTTTCATTTTACATCTATGTAGAGATGGTGTTGTTTCTTTGATATAAATTTCAATACACAGTCAGTAGTCAGTATAGTATGATAGGTACTTGCATGGATTCAAATTTATCCTGATTAGAACACATTGCATTGCTCTTGGTAATATTCGGAAATGTTATTGATATAGCATTATTGCATCTCAGACTCAGACTCTGTTTGTATACACATAGCACCACCGCATGCACAGTGAACCAGATCCTAAGCAAAATGCACTGCACTGCATCGGACTCAGAGTAGGAGCATGAGTATGAATACATACGACGTGTGCTAATGTTTGCCGGCTGGTCATTGTGTTAATGTATTTAATTAAGCACCGACCGCGATTAGCTGCCGACATCCGCAACCAACCTGCTGCGGTCTGGTCTGCTGATGCATTGTATGTGGACCAGCATCCCTCTACCTTACTCTACCCTCAGCCAGGCGAGGGAGGCATTATGATCTTAACAGTGCTCTCGCAAAGCGCGTTCAATGAAACGTTCAATTCCAGTTGCATCGTTCACCTTATTAAGTTCCTAGCCTAGTGCATAGGTACCTATGTATATCTCCTGTTTTCCAGCCAACAATCAATTATCCTGCTTGCGTTTGCCAGACTTGAGGCTAATTTGTCTCGGCCATCAAGCCAACAACACGGCGATAAATTTAAATACACATGGTGACTGTTTCTGAATTTATTATTAACCAGCTAAAGCTATTATAGAACTAGTATAATACATACCAGGGACCTAGGACTATAGACTTGCTAAACACGTATTCTAAAACTTGTTGATATTGATAGTTTATGCAAAGCTGGCAGCAGTACCTTCGACTGGCACTGAATGTTTGTTGTTATTGATGGCGTGAATTGCCAATGGGCACGCATCTATTCGCTCGAACGCGCGAATGAATTTCCTAATGAAACGCATCGCATCGCGAATATATTTTAACGCGCACCTTCGATCGTCGCCATAGTGTCCCTAATGGCAATATCAATGAGCCCTAGTACAGAACACTGGCTAAGCTTATCCCGTGCAGATTTACCAACACTTTGCATTGCATTGCATACCGTGTAATATTCACGCAATTACATGTAACAAGCTGTGAAATCAAACGCGTTCACTAGCAATACATGGCATAATCTACATACGAGTGCAGTTTAATAGGAAATGAAATAAATTCTGTTGAAATTATGCTCGGATATGGCAACACCCCATATGCGAATGAAACAGATATGTGGAATTTATTCGCATTGTATTGTATTGTATTGTATTAATTATATTAAAAGCCGAACGAAGGACTGCAGCACTTCCGAACGAATGAAGCATAGTTGGAGGCGGTTTCGCACGCATATTGGCAATTCAATGAGTGTAAAGTGCAGTTTTACCACGTTCCGTTCAGCGGCTAAACCGCGAAATATCACGTTGTCGGGCACACCGCGTCCCAATTTGAATTTAAATCCAGTTTCGCGTGTGTGCATTGTGTGCTTTTCGTCATGTGAAAAATCGTTATGATTATTAATACAATACATATTAATTTGCAAGTATGTATTGTAGGTAGGTAATATATAAATTTTAATATGACAGCGCTGGCGCTGGCGCGTCGAACACACATGAGTGCAACTATTACGCGCATTAATTCTGAAATTATCGCGCATTAGCATGCGCATTAGAGCCCGCTAATAGTTGGACATTAATTAGTTTCATTGTTTTATGAATAAATGCAAATTGGACGTAACAATCTGTTAGCTACTGACAGCGAGTGTAAAAGGCCAACCAACCAGCCAACCAACCAACCGGGCGTTGTCTATAATTGATATAATTGATAATTGAATGATGCGTTTAATTGCCAATTCATTTATAATAAATCGCTCTGCATGTGTCGTTTATTCGCCTCCACTTACACTCGTTTATTATGAATTGCGTGCTGAAATTCAACCTGAAAATCACATTCGAAATTTCTTGCAATCTAAGTAATGCTTGCTTGCTTGTTAGGAAAACAAATTCAACACGACTCATATACTCATCTAAGGAAGGAAAGATATACCTATAACTAAAGCCAAACATGGTTTTATATCTTTTACATTGCTCGTTTGCTGTTTGGAAACGGACTGAATTGAACTTAACTCCACTCCACTCCAACTCCAACTCAAATTCAAATTCAACTTCAACCTCAACGCGCGCGCAGTTCAGTGCAGAGAATGCGATTTGAATGCGCATCTTCGGCGTGGCTGATGCCATGATATTTGCAATACATCTACATAAATAACCGGCGGGCACGCGAAGAAATCAAGCCGAGCATCATCATCATCATCATCATCATCAATACGTGTACGTACGAACGCAACAAGCTGCTTTGCTCTCTTGCTCTTGTCTTGCAAAGTTAAAATGCAAAATATAAAATATGTACATACATAGAGAAGATGCTTGCTGGCTTCTTCGTGGATGCGTACTCGCACAATCAGTGGGAATGCAAGAGCACACACAGGCCAAAGCCTCAAAGAGTGCACAGCGAAAGCGATTTTAATTAAATTATATCGGCGCAGCAAGTGAAATAAGTGAAACAACTCGCTGCGCTGGAGGATCTGTAATGTCTTGCTGGCAGCAATAAGCAATCGCGGCTCGTTAGCTCTTAAATGACGTACCGCACAATGAGTACACGAGCAAGAATAAGAAACGAGTACGTAAGTACATACCTACTACAAGCACAGCACAGCACAAAAGTACACACAAGTCCCTTAATAATAATTTAAAATGCTCTTCTTTCACAATTTAAAACCGATGAGTTATTGCAACTTGCGTCGAGTTTAACAAGTAATCGTAGGCTTTCAATTGCGTTTATTACACGGACATCAATAATCGTTCAGCGAGTTGTTCACTGGCGCGCAGTGAACTCTTTATTGCTTATCAATTTTTGCTCGATGATGGCAATTGAACTAAATGGCCGTATGTATGTATTTACGAGCTGCATATCCAATGTAAATAAATGCTTCTTTATGCGACAAAGAACTTTAAAACGCTTTCGACCCACATTGTTCGTTCTTGTTCTTGTTCTTGCACGGCTGGCTAATGCTCGTGGCTAATCAATTTTTCAATTGTTACAAATTGCTGCGCTGCGTCTGGATCATTTCCATGAAACTTCATTAAAAACCCATTCATTAAATATACATACGTCTATATCATATTAAACTATGGGTGCTTCCTATTGTACTGTGTCTTCCTACATTTCACCCTTATTTTAAACTTTAAAAGCTAGTCTAACAAAGAAATATCAGGGAAAAAATTGCCCCGCGAAATAAATTAACGCCGTACATAATTACAACTAATCGTTGTAGGCAAGGCGCTGAAAGTTGTCTGCGCAGTGCTGAGCGGGCTAATCTGTAATTCTGATTAATTTCGCCGCATTCGCATTCGCATTCGAAGCCCGCAGGCACTTCTAATCTTCGCCTCGCTACCGGCTGGCGAACGAATGCATATTAATATTTGTTAATCCATCACAGCAAGCAACTCCGGAGAAGATGCAGACTCTATAATAGTTTATAAGTTAGTTGCTTTCACAAGACGCGCATGCGCGCACAAATAAATTAATTAACTGCGTAAATAACCCATAATTACATTTCGCCCATTCTTGACTTCACACAGTTGTTGATATTGTACGTTATTATTTTTGCATAATAGTTCACCAACAACACGCGAGCAAGGATAACGTATCAAAATCTACGTCGTACTTCAATTAATTATGCAAAGTTTGCTTAGAAAGCGGTACTCATCATTATCGCTTGGGAATATTAGCAACTTGCGGAGGAATAACACATCTCAGGAAATTAATTTCTGTAATAATAAATTTCGACATGAGGAAACTTTTACGCTCTCCGAAACATGTGTGAAGGTGTGGAAAAAGTTAAAGAGTAAAAAAACGCAGCTGTTTGCTTGTTCGACTAGGATCAGGACCGCGCTACGTGTCGACGTGTTGTTGGCGGCGGCGAATGGACGTGCCCTGAAGGTATAAACAACTAATTAACGAAGTTCCCCGACCGCCACTACATGTGCAACCAGCTTGGAAGAAGTCAGCCAGACGTTGCGTTGTTCCTGCACAATGTTTGTGCATGAGACATACGACAAGACCAACCAAGTCCAACTGCAAGTCCCTTGGCGCTTCGGCGGTTGCGGTGCATTGAGGGACGACCAAAAGTACATACTAAAGACGTGACCGCCGACTCCCTAACGCATCGCTTGTATCACTTACATTTTCAATGCAGTCATTATCTCTGCTGCCCTGCCCTACCCTTTACTATACTGCACCGTCTTGTGGCAGGGTGAACTTGATGCCAGCGTCGCGGTCGGTCGCACGAACCCTTTTTACACCTCCCAAGCCAAGCAAACTTACACGTCTCTTAATTACGAACTAAGACCTACGGAAGCTCTTCTTGATCATCACTTGGTTAGGTATTATGACTCACTTATACCATAGTCATCGTCTTTCAGACTAACGAACTCCAACTCCAATTTTAAAATTGATAATAAATTAATTTAAGTATGTACCTACATATGTAGATATATCGATAGACGATAGAGACGATTGATTTGATTGTTTTTGTATTGTTAGCATAACAAAATTATACGTGGAATTGTCTTGCCTTAAACGAATTGTCTAGCAAATAACCGTAATTTTCTAATCGCATAAGTGCAATCGATAGAGAATGCTATGCCTTTGTCCATTGTGATGATACATCCACCGCCAGCAATGAATGCAAATGCGACGAAACAAAGCGACATCATCGGAAAATATTCGATTTATTCCGGGAAACAAACTGAGCCGAGTATGTAAGTAATGAAATTACCAATTAACTAAATGCACACACTCCCTTGGCTCATGCATTAATTTTTTAATTGTTTTAATAATTCAGGAATTTTTCAATTTCCTAATTAAACCGAAAAACCAATAAATAAATTAATTAAGTGCCAGCCAGATGAGCGCGAGTGTAACTATTTAATTAATGGCCATATCTATATCTCTATCTCCAGTGGCAGCGCTTGAGTTAACTTCATGGAATAATTATTTTCATAATTAAACGCACCCACTTTTCTGACAATCACTTACTTACTTACTTACTTTGAGCGCTTGCAGACGATGATCAGCTGGCCGCGACTCGACAACGAAAACGAAAATTACAGTCTGCTGCGAAGTGCGCAGCCGAAGATAATATAATAGTTTCTTCTGTGTGCGCGCAGAATTAATACGAAATCCGCCTGCGCTGCGCTGCGAAGCAACCAGTCAAACAAAAGCAAAAGCACTTTGACAAGTAAATTATACATTGATCACTCGAATCGTAAAACGTAACGACTCAATAACTAGCGAGGTGGTTAGCTAGGCGAGCAGAGCGAGGCATCAGAAAGACACACATCACAACATCATCAACAACAAACAACAGTAGGCGAAGGCAGCAGGTATTGAGTTGGACGCAAGCAAAGATGAAGCACAAATCAAACAGAGTAAACGCTCATCGCCGTCTGTGTACGTACCGTAGTCATGAATAGGTACATACTGTCAAGTGAAGTCTATGAGTATGTAATTAATTCTGATTAATCATTCAACAAGACTGACTCTGACAAGACACAACGCTTCGTTCGACTCGCAAAGCGTTTTGTTCTCGTTCACCTCGACTGCTTCATAATTAGTCACAAAACTACTTGGCGTTTGATTTTTATCAAGTATGTATACTCTTGCCCCTTAAAGAAATAATTGTTTTAATTCAAATATTTATGCAAAACTAGAGAAAATATTTGTATTATTCAAGAAATTTAAATTGCACTCATATACTAAGTGTTTGTATTATAAATTCAATAAAAAACATTTTAAAATAAAATATTTCTTCTATTCCCCGTTTTATTATTATGATTATAATAGAAGGTATTAAAATGCCAACGGCGTAATCTAGAAAATGTAATTAGTAGATAAGCGAGCGCACGCAAAATACGAAAGTCCCATGAAATAAAATACACCGAGCCTAAGAAGTGAACTCTCCTACACTCGATCGAGAATAAATTCACGCAGCCAGTGCTTGGGAATTACGTATTTCTCCCTGTTTCCCTGCACTTCCTACGCCTTAAACACTCAAGCGGCCGCAAAACCAAGTCTTAAAGAAACCAGGAACGTGCCTTGAAATATTACGCATGTAATTAATTTAATTACGAAACAATTACACAATAAATAAAAGTGGCCGCTCGGCGAAATAAAAACTAGCGGGCATTGTGTCTAGCGGGCGCTATGCGTTTTCATTAAAATAATTGCAGTTTCGTTTGCATATTAATTATTTGATGAAAACATTAATTAGTCTGCGAGCGAGTCTGCAGACGCCCAGAGCTGCTTATTCCTTGAACGCTACGCGACGCCAACCAAGCCGCGAAGAATGTCTTTGAGAATAAGCAGAAACGTATGCACGCGTGCATTCCTCTTCCTTCCGAGACGATGCGATGCTAAGTAATATTCAAATGTGCAGCGAGAAGAACAGAAGGGTGGCAGACATAAGGCAAATGTAAAATGTGTAAAGAATGCAGCGCTGTCTGCTATTTAATAACAACAAATTGAATACAATTCCGGCTAAATTCGCTTAATGGACTTTTCTTAATTAAGTCAGATGCGTCTTTATTAAGAATAAGCAAGCTTGCACATCACATGCATATTTGCAACTTAGTTAGCACGTTAGTTCTTTACGAATTATTCTTCATTTCAAAGAATTTACCCGCTGAATTTAAAAGTTAGGTCAATTTATTATATGTTTTCAAGACTTTAGTACACATTGCCTTCGAGAAAAGGGAGAAAGGAGAAAGAATAAAGTGAATATCGTCCTATTGGGACATGCGAGTAGGAACGCGCACGGTTTCGTTTTATTCCTTCAATCATAAACGTAAAAATACATTGCGATGCAAAAAAGCACGAGGATGCTGGCAACACCAGGACTCGCTGTAAGTTTTTTGAAGAAATGAGCAATTAGTGTTGCATATACTCCGCGAGTTTAACAAGCAACCCTTCACTTTGTCCTTTGCAACACAAATAAAACACCCTTCTCTGCTTCAAGTTCATTCATTACAGATAAACTACGTGCTTCAATGATTGAATAATAAACAAAACTTAAATAAAATAAATTAAATACGATTACTTAATAATTTAAATTAATTTGTTAGAGTACCGATAGAATACACTATCAATTTTCCGATAAGCTGTTAGTATTAATATTCAAACATAAATAAACAACTGGTAAATAATTTTTGCGCGCCGCTTGCGTTTCGCTTTCATTTATTTATTCATTTTTCAATATTTAAACACTCATCAGAATGTGATATTAAATCTCTGATTTCGAGTAGACTTATACGCATATCTATATCACATTGTATTGTATTATTGCAGTATGTATTTGTTATTATCATTTTATCGATTCGATATAAATTGCGCTTGCAGGCGACTTCCGGCTCAATCCTTCTTCTTTCAGCTGCATGCGAGTTGAGGTGTGTGTTCGCAATCGCACAGCGCGATTGCGAGTGCGAGTGAGCTAATGAAAGTTTACGATGAAAAAGTTTTATTATCGCCAGTCGTATAAAAGGCAATAAGCGATTTGCCTGGCGAATGCTGCACGCGATTGCGTTCACTGTGGCAATGACATGACATGGCAAGACGATGCAATGTGACTTCGACTGGATCGTCACATTTATAAATATCCAAAACGCGCGTCAAGCTTGCCAATAAGCGAGGGCAAACGGCAATTTGTCGCATTGCATCGATGTATGTATCTCGCCTGCGACGCGACGCGACGTCGACGGTTTATTGCCGAACGACATTATGCGATGCGTGGGTGGATGAGTCGATATTAAAAAATTAATGTTCCTGCTTCACGTTCAAACTCGTAAATATTGATTCATTGAATAAATCCGTTCCATCTATAATTCAATTAAGTAAGTAACCGCTTTTTGTTTTGTTTATAACTTATTTCATTTTATTGTTGCTGCAAACACGCCCGCAACATGAAACGTTTTGCTCCTGCCATTCCCGGACGCGTTTAAAAGCAACGCAACGCAACGCGACGAGATCATCATCCTCATCCCGTCAAACGGCGCACGCTGATTGTATTATTATGTTATTACATGTGTTTCCACGTTTGGCGAGCCGACGCGTCGCGACGCTTGTGTTTGGATGGGCCTGATACGCGATGCGCGGCCAAACAACAATGCAATCATCATTACCCTCTGACAATTATCCAAATTTCGGGCGCAATTCAATTAGCGTACCGTGCCAGGCCAGGCCCAGGCCAGTGTTCATCGTATAATAATTACTTTATAACAAATTAAATCTTCCTTTACGTTTACGTTTTACGTTCGCGTTTGCATTTCGTTTAGTGGCGTTTGTACCTATTCCTTCCTATTTCAATTTCTAT
>NBZA01000415.1:27227-47510 GCA_003054995.1 Aleochara bilineata
ACCGCAGAATTTCGGGCGAACGTTAAAAATTCTTATCAGCTTCGCGTTTGCTTGCTTACTCATATAAAATCTCATAAACTACCGCACACGTAAAGAGCCACTGCCATAACACTGCACTGCCTGCGTGGAAATGTTATTTTCTGGATGGTTTTTTCCAGGCTACGCATGAAAGAAAGAAAGAAAGAAAGCTAACGAAGGTGAACGAACATATGTCGTGTGGCTTGGTGTGAGAGACAAAATTAATACGCACGTACTTAGTGCGCATTGTCCAAGCAAAAATGTCCTCTTTATTCGAATCATTGCGCTGCGTTCTATCTGTCGCAGGTAGGTACAGAAGCCGGACTGCAAATGACAATAGGAAAAGGACAATTTGCGTCGCCGCGTCGAGCGTTCGTTATTTTTATTCGCAATTGTCATTTTTTGCATTGCCTTTTTCTACTTTTCACTCGTCTGTGTAATTACACCCTATTATATTATCTTTAAAGGCTTCCCATTGCACGCACCGTACGTGGTGGTCCGTCCGTTCGTCTCTTCTGCAATGTCATTACGATTATTTTTTATCATTGCATTCATTGCGAATACATTTATGTACATACGCAACCATTCAACAAGTCGACGTTGCGGCGTTGCGGTTTAATTTATTACAAAAAGAACGCCAACTCTCGTTAGATCTCTCGTTCGCGTGTAATTTAAAACGGTTATTACCCGTAATTACAATTAACTCCTGGAGCGCCACCAGTAACTGATGCGCAAGCGCAAAATAAAATCTACTTGTCTTGGGAAAGTCATTCGGCAAAGTGAAGGCTCAAATTTAATTATTTAATCGACACTTTTTCTCGATCTGACACTGACGACGAGACGTCTGCGTCTGTTACATTATAGCAATGCACCGGAGCGCGCGTAATAGACGTACGAACGGGCGGACAGGCATTGCATTACATTGTCCATTTATTCGTTCATTCAGTTTTTCCTTTTGCCCCGTCATCTTATGGCTGGCGGCTTGCTACTTGCTCCAGTTTCCGTTTCAGTAAATAAGCGTTGCGAATGTCGTCGCGGTGGATGCGCGTTACTGGTAGCTTTCAACACGACATCGCGCAATAAAAAAGTGACTTGACTTGACTTGACTTACCCATCATCGATGCACACAATGCAAGATGCGCCCATTGCCATTGCCCGAATGAATGTATGAATGGATGGCGGCGGCGGCGACAGGAGGAAAAAGCCACTTCTTCCAATTGGATTACAGAGCGCTTCTCGGTTCTGGAATCAAGCAGAATCACAAAATCATGTCACGCTCTAATCTTACAAATTAAGTGAAATTAAAGCCCACTTCTTCAGCGCTTGCTTGCTATGGACAAAGACCACAACGACGAAGAATTTCCGCCGAGGTCATGGCATGCAATCAATTGTAATCCGAATAAAATGTGAATGAAACGCTTCCTTCCCGTAAACCTTACACTTTACTTTACTTTGTCTGCACCAATGCGTGAATATTCATGAGTTGCCTTCAATTTAAATGCTATTATTTAAATAGCAAAGAGCGAAAAAAGCAAATTAAATATTAATATGCAAGGTAAATGTGAACGTGCGCCCTCCTTCGTTCACAAAACAACCCCGTTAGAGCCTAACCAGGCCGTCGACACGTCACAAATCATAATAATTGCGTGTTTTTATATAATTTCCATCGCACTATAAATACTTTGTGATTGATGGCCAGCAAACACGTGCACACCCACACTTTGTGCGACAAAGTCACGTACTTACAGTACAAACTGCCCAGATCCAAGTCCAAGTCGAAATTGAAACATTTCTTTGTCATTCACGCTGCTGACAGCTTTTTATTGACTGATAATAATTATTATACATGTAGTCATTCATCTATGTACGTAACAATAAGTCAAACCCAACACAAGCATCGATCATTGAGTTTAATTCGTCTAATCGTCGAGTCAAAGTGAAGTGTCTGGAGTGATCTGATCTGTTATGTTATTATTGATTTGCCAGTGCAGAGTCAGAGAGTTGAGTGCGCATTGAAATATAAAGCCCTGCCATTAGAGATGATGGCTTAATAACGAACGCACGCCGCGCCAGTCTGTGCATTATTGTTGTCTTAAAGGCGACGGAGACGGCGACGGCGATGCCGAATGCAGTAAGCCGACTGAACGCCACGCTGAATCAAGCGTGTAATTGCAATCAATTCTCATTACTCAGCCGATATCCTTGTTTATCAATTACGCGTTATTTATGCAGCAGCACTTCGCATGCGCGAACACAATTAAGCGCCCGCCGCCAAGCACCTACAGTCAACAGGCAGCAGTCAGCATTGAAATGGAATCGTAAACTTGATGCAAACTATTAACCGCCATCAATGTCTAATAATTTCACACAGCATTAGGAGCAATGCAATGCTACACGTATAGCGCCTCTTCATCTCATCGCGTCAATTAATTTTCGATGCTAATACACTTTGACTGCGGTTCAGATAGAAATGTACATACATTTGCAATCAACAAAATAAACAAATTATTAATTTTAAAAATTCTATAATAAAATAACGTATTTTTGTAAAATATTCATATTTATGTATACTTAATAGAATATAATATCAATAAATGTTGCCACGTACAAATAAATATAAACAAATAAATTGCCAATATGAAAATATGAAATTCTATACCTACGCACGCTGAATGCAATTGTATAAACATTAATTGTAATTTGTACCTGCACAATATTTACAAATAAATTGTTTAAATAAATATTCCTAACACGTATTCTTTGTTGTCGCGCTTTCGCTGTGATATGATGGATAAATAACATACATACCTACCCACCTACCAAACGGGTAGCGCACGCACTATACAGAAACAAATTAATAAATGCGGGCAGTGGCAGTGGCGGCGGCGGAGGGCAAGGCAATGATTTAACGCGAATTTGTTTTCGCGCATGCAGATGCGATGCGTATCTGTGCACTTGATTGCATTATGCCAAAAGCGTCTGGTCGGCATGGTTTGATACACGTATACGTGTCCGTATACGTATAGTTGTTGAGTTTGCCTCCCTTGGGCCTGCCAATACTCGGTCTAGTACATTGGGAAATATTTATCATTGCCTAGTTTAATTTCTGCGTGCAACGGTTTTTTTTTACCGTTTACCTATCCCTGTGTGCAGACGTGCGTGCGAATTTTTTGCAATCGCTGGACACACGGACACAGGTTTGCATTGCATTGCATTGCAGTGTATGTACTGCGTCGAATCAATATTTGCGCTTAGGGTATGTGTACTTTTTAAATAAAAGCTGCTCGCTCGCTCGCTCGGAGGCCGCGTCCTGTGAATCGCTGGGTACGCGTAAAGTCGGATTATATTACCGGTCATTAATTATTTTTTTGATTGGATTCGATTCTGCGTTTTAATAAAGTTGTTACATTTGTTATGCGTTTTTAACTAGACTGCATCGCACTTTAATTCGCTTGGAAAAAGCAATTTGCTCAAAGTGCTCTTTGCAACGTAACTAACCTTCCTTCTCAAATCTAATCCAAAGCAGAACCGAATAAATTCTAGTTTGTGTACACGCATCAAGCATATCGTCGATATTATGAAGGCAAAAGTGCGCGAGCGCACACACAGCCAAGCAATTTATTTAGCATTCGATTAGTAATTGTGCAAGAAATAATTGAGTCTTCAAAGCGCAACGCAGCGCCTGATTCATTGTCTTTGTGCAATTATAATCGACGAATGGTAAAATACTGCGCATAATTTATCGCTGGATTGTTTTCCAGCATATGATTGTTCATTATTTCGACTTGCAAATTACAAATTACAAATGGCACTTCGCGTTTATTTTCCACACTTCTATTCGCATTCATTGTGTATTCAGTGTGTCGAACGAATTAAGTACGTATTGTACTTAACGCACAATTGTTTCTTCTTTTTCCTTGCATTGCAATTTATGCAATAAAAAACCTACATATCTATTCGAAGAACAAACGACTTATAAAAACACTTGAAGAATTAAACCGAAACTTGCAGCTTTTGCTGGGATTTGGCTGTGCCTGAAAATACTCTCACTGATGTGGTATTCGTATTCGTTGAGCACTTAACAATCATGATCTCGAAATAACCGCTGTAAAAATATTCAAAGAAAAGCGACGAATCCGACGAGGATGAGGACGAGGAGCGTTCAGTGACAAATTGCGGCATCGTTACACAGTAAAATAACATCGTTATTGCAGTAGCGCTTCCTCCTCATCGACACGCGTGTTTTCCCAGTGCGCGTCGACGTTTTATTGTTGTTTTTGGAAAGTGTCGTCGTAAATCCGCGCCGATATGTTCCAAATGTTTTGAATTGCGCCCTATTTACGTGTGTAAAGTGTGAACTTTAATGAGCGAATATAAAATTAGTAAGCGCGCGACAGTGGGACTGACTGTACAAATCCTGACTTGTTTCCAGTTAAACGCCAATAAATTTCCCGAAATACCGCAATAAAGTGGCGGACAAGTGCACTGCGCTTTATCGCCGCGATGCGATGCGATGCGACTTTCCTCTTGAGCGCTTATGGTTGTATATGAGAATGGGATAACATTGAACTACCATTAGACGACTTCCTCCTTGCTTGCAGCTCCTTCTTCCTCTTTCTTAGTCCTTAGTCCTTCTGTCCTCTCGTCCTCTCGCGCTTAGACACTTATTCTACTTCGTTATATCGATAGATAAATTTTTATCTTTATGCACTTACGACAAGACTCGACTTCGACTTCTTTGCACTTCAAACTATCAACTTCAAGGAGTAAAGTGTAGAAAGTGTGGAAAGCGATCGAAAAGTACGTTTTATACTTGCTTTACTTTAGGTGTAATATAAATATTGTACTACATTTTCAGCACAACTTTTGCTAAAATACTGTTTCTTATCGATTCCTGTTGTAGACAAGTACTCAGCGACTGCAGACATGCAGTAAACGTACAGTAAAACGCGCTTTGGACGGTCTTACGAACCCTTAAGTCAAACTTTTTTATGCAAGCGCGAGCGAGTGTTAATTTAAACGACTCCCTACGGTGTCGACGCACATACGCCGTTAATCGTCGCATTAGCACCCGTGTTTGTTTTAAGCGCCGCGCTGCAGTCCTGAGTCCTGCATTCTTTACCAACGAACGCAGGAACAATTTGTTACCATATTGCTGCACTGGCGCTGGAAAAAACTTCAAGCAGTCAAAGTCACTCAATGCCATCCCATCCTCCTTCTAAATGTATTTATAGCTTGCTTTCGCTTGCATACCGAGATATTTACGTAGTTAATTTACCCTTTCAGTTACTTTTACTTAATTAACTGCTGCGTGCCGGGTAAGATATCAATGAAATGAGATGAGATGGAATCTTTTTATAAACGCGTACAGTTTTTGTACGTTGTAAGGATAAGACTCCTGCTTGCTTGCTTGAGTTTTGACGTCAGTGGAAAAAATCGTATTAGCTAAATGGGTGGAAGTTCTTTTAGTCACGGACTCAAAGCAATGAATGAGCGACCGTTAAGGGTGGCGGGCTATTCATCAAATACAAGTCCGTCTGCCGCCCCAACACCGAGCGCCCGGTGCCCAGATGAATGGGGCCAACATTATCAGGATGCAACGAGAGCCAATATGCTTGTGATCTTGCGATTTGTTGTTCGAAACTTATTTCCGCATATTGCAACGCGTACAATCAGACTTATATTCGAAGTTTGCATCCATGCTGCCTGCGAGAAAGAGCATTTACTTGCTATAGTTGCATGGGCATTTGATCTTTGACTAATACACCTTCTGGCCCGGTTTTCCATTACATTTGCTATGGGCTTCAGGCCAATGATTTATTCACGTCTACACCGTCCGCCAGGATTGAATGAAAGCATTGCACAGCACAACACCACAACAGTTCAGTTCGTAGGTATACACACACTATCCGTCTGGATGCGACTGCAAGAGCGGAGGCACGCACTTTCAACTAGAATTAAACACAAAGTGCGCCGAAAGCAGGAAACAAGGAAGCTTCCACTCACTGCAGTCTCAGAGTCTCAGAATTCAGTGAATGACTAGCTTTAGGGCTTTCTACCGTATGAGAAAGCGTAAAAGCAATTGCATTATTAATTAATTAATTAATAGTGGATTTGTTTGAATAGCGTAATAACTCATTTCTATATAGATTGTGTAATAAGCACATACTGTATATCTTTAAGATGGTGTTTATTCTTGTGGAAAATATAGGAGAAACGGGGGTAAAGCCCAAGGGCCCACCCTAGACAAGAGACATACATGTCATATGCCAATTGAAGCACTCGTATGTGAAGATTTTAATCAATTAATCAGAAAACTAATATCATAATCCTGGATCGGACGTCGGCTGCTATTGTCAGTGAGTGACTGGACCAAACGCGCTTGCGACCACCAGTCAAGTCAAGTCAAGTCAAACTGAATCCAGTCAGCACCCACCCCTAAATGTGTACAAGTTTCCTTCATTCAGCAAAACAGATCAATCGAAGCGGATACAATCGAATTCACTGCTTCCACTCTTTGTGTATCTTTCCCTCACTCACTCACTCATCCACTGCCAACTGATCCATGAGCCATGATCCAGCACGCGACATGTAATACATTCGCTCGTAAATATGATATAAATTGGACACTTTATGGAAATGTCATTTATTAGATTAATTTCTTCGTGGAATAATAATCCTGGCTCTTAAATATCTTCCTCATTGTTTGTCAATTTCTTAGACTTGCTTTCGCTTTTCTTCGAATTAGCTTTGCATAGATGTGGGTTTAACCATCTTAGAAAGTAGATGTAGTAGCATAGTAAGTCGCTTTTTCTTCTATTATGGGTGCAACAATACTATATTTACGTCTAAAAACGCATAATTCTCCGTAATAAAGCTTAAACTTGCAGATAAGACAGGAAAGGAAAAAGTAGAAACACAAAAAACCGAGTAGACGTCTTTAAACTCGCATAAATTTTGATTGTATGTACTAATCTCGCACCAGACACAACATAACACAAGCTTCTGTGCATTAGATATACGGATATGCATTGTGGATTGTGTGCTATATGGAATATTAGATGCGTCGGAGGCGCACAATAGACAGAGGAATCATGACAAATAACGCAATGCCGGTGGTCGTCGCGCCACACCGACAAACGACAAAACGACAACAATTTCTAACGAACTTCTTCACAAACCTACAGCGTGTTTCCTCAATTCCGCCCCACAATACTGCACACTTGCATTCCCATGAACACCTTCAAACACTCTGTGTCTAAACGCTTATTGTCCGACAAAAACGTCGTAATCCAATGACACCGACTGTCCGTGGTACAGTACTACCTGTTACTTCTATCATAACACGCGCTCGCATCCTAGATTTATGCGTTTTGATGCCGAGCATGTGTGGCGCTGCCGCTTCCAACTTTATGAAAAATGAAGAACGCTCATTCTGCGCTCTGCATTCACGACGCTTTAAATAAATCATTCGAACCATTACATCCACCACGCCACGCCAGACTCCGACTTGACTTCTTCTGCGGTCTTCATTGTGAACTGCAATATTTGCGCACTATTCCTCTCAATTAATTTCGCACTTCTACGAAAGCAGCAGAAAATCACACAGAGAGAATTTATGAATATACATTGTAGATTTATATTTTATGCACTTTTTGTACATGTAAAAAACGCCCAGCCCTGGCTACTTACTTGGTCAGCGTCTGGAGGAAAGAAATAAAGATCAAGCAACTGGTCAGAGAGCCCCACGTGGGCAGGTCGTTTGTCATAAATTATGAAGAATGTAGGCGCTGTGCATCTATTTGTCTTGCATTTTGATTGCTTTGTGCGTCGACTGCCGTTGCACCTTCGCGAGTGGAAAGAAGGTGAGGTCGTAAGATGGACTCGATTTCAATTATTTTCTGGCTATTTCTGGCCAGGAAAAAACAACCAAACGCGACGAACGAGAATAAAAAACAACCACAAGTGAGGCAAAATGTGACCTCGAGCTTGAAATACCTATCACTGTTCAGTTCTGTTCTATTCTATTGGATTCGCCCACCTGTTACGCGTTGCGTTGACTGCTGCTGGTGTTTGCTAGACGCGTCTGCTACTCTACTCCTTCGCCTGCTGCAAGGCGACGCGACATGGACATTTTGCATATTCGAATGCATTCAAACTCAAAGTAAACTGACACGACACGGCACGCCTAAATGAAAATCACTGTCTGCTGTTGTTTTGTCTACGCAAACGCGCATGCAGACTTTCCATCTTTCGCCATATGGCACCCGCAAGTTGGCTTCCCTTGCAGGGCCGACCTGTCGTCGGAGGTCAGGTGCACTGCACCGCATACCATACCATATTCAAGAAGCACAATCAGGTAGAAATAACGCGACGCATTGACGAAGCAAGCCCTTGCGAGGGTGACAAACTTCGCCAAACATTCAATAAATCTTAAGTTCTTAAGTTCGCGTCAATACTCGCAACAAAAACCAAACAAACTTAGCGATATTTGATTCCAACTGTGCAACAAATGCAATTATTAAACAACTTTGTTATTTATGAGTGGTTAACGAATGCAAAATTAAATATTTATCTACATATTGAATTTCAAAAGTTTGGGTGGTCGACTTCTTGAGTAATTAGTGCAAGCGAAAGAGCACGCGCCAAGCGCCAAGAATTGATAAAAGGTGTAATGTGAGCAATTTGAAAAATGATAGCGCATCGCGTTGAGAGAAGATAATTAATTAATTAATCTTCGCAGAGGTGTGTTTTATTGCGTGTAAGCCGCGATATCGCTGAAGAGCAAGCACAAGCACAAGGACAAGCAGATAGACAGACAGAGAGTTGAAAGCCGGATGGCTTGCGCTTGCGCTTGGCATGTGGAAAATAATCTAAAGCACGACTGTAAAGCTTATCTGAAGCATTTATAATGGCCACAAATCCTCCACTGGCTCTGACTGCGGCGCGAAGACGTTCATCGCATGCCTTGCAAGCGCCTCTGCCTCTGCCTCTGCCTCTGCGGCTGCTGCATCTGTTTGTAATTCCGATTGCGCGAACACAACTCCTAACACCATCTTGGCAGGCAGAGAGAAGTGAGAGCCGAGTTTGCACATCGTTTGCGAACGAGCGCGCCGTGGATAAGGAGACACTTTGATGTGTCAATGGTTAGTCCAATCCACGCCGTTCAACTCTTATCTCAACGAGCGCTACTAATAGTTTTAAGGTAGTGAATTGCAGAGTTACTAACTATTCACACTACACACTGACTGACTGACTGAACATCTGAACATCTAGGCATGTTCCAACAACTTTTGCAAAGATTCTAGGAATTTTTATACTCGACAACAAATTATTCAGACTAAAGTGCAAATGCTTGTTAATTATTTGACTGACAAAGACTTGGACTTGTTATAGTTAGTTATGTGCGGTTAACATGGAGATATCTTATCCGGCAAGCAGCCAAGAAGAAGAAAATGAAGAAGAAGCAGAGGCAGAATGAATGCCAGTAGCTGCCGAGCAACTTTCAATATCAACTTCATGCGTGTTCCTGCATGCATGCATTGGATAAATGGATAAAGTTAAGCCAATTATTTATATATCTTATTCTCTGCCAGCAAACACACCTGTTGTGTTATTGAGGAAATTGTTCAAAATCCTCAGAGAGCAGTACAAACACAACACACATTTAGGGTACGTAACAAAAAACGTTTAAAAATCAATTAAAATTCTACAAAAATGAAACTCTTTGCCGTGTTCTTACAGAATGAGAATAAAACTTAATTAGTAGTGTAATACCAAAGTAATAAAGTTATAATAACCTTAATTAAGTCGACTTGTTAATTGCAAATTGTGAAATTACTCAGCAGCCGGCCAGCAAGCAAACGTCGAAACTTTATCCGGCCGGCACAGACGCAGACGCATTAATTAATCGTCTTTTTAATTAAATAAAAGTTTCATGCGACTTTTATTTCTTAATATTACACACATATGTACCCATAATAAACGTATGTACGTCCCCGGACTAATTTAATGAGCGCAAGCGCTTCCACTGCCCGGAATCAAGGAACAACAACACGAACTGCAACAATAGCACCAGAATATAAAAGATGCGCGTAAAACAAATGCAACAAAACGCATTGCAAGGCAAGGCAAGGCAGGATAATAATGCTTTACGTTTACGTTCAAATGAATTATTTCATTCGGCTATAAAACTAAAGCTGCAACAGTTGAAACCTCTGCTCTGCTCTGCTTTGCCATTGAATCTCGCCCTGTCATATATTGTAGTAGAATTCTTTATTTTCTCTCCTAGACTTTTATTTATTTAGTCATCAAATGAAATTTTGCAACCTGCTCTAAGCTCACAATAAGCCAAACGTTAATTCTTTGTGCTTTTTTGCATTGCATTGGCTTAAAACTCAACCAACGTCTTCGTTCCGAGAACGAACTCGAGTGACAAACTCAAGCAAATTTTCTGTTTATCATAATCCTAAGTAAACTCATAGCCAAAAAAGTGAGTATTTTCTGTATGCGCTTTGAAATGTCATGAATAAGCAGATTCTTCAATTTCAATATAAGTCTGGCAACTGCAAAAACAAGTCGGGTCGTGTCGGCTCTTCAAGGATATTGACGAATAGACCGCAATGTTTTGAAACGGTCGCGGTGGCAATCGGTGAAAAATGAATGAAACCTTGTCGAAAAGGGCAATTTGCGCCTTCTGCTAATACATTTACCTACGCTCTTTGAAGGGCAGGCCTCATGGGGTGCTGTGGCCAATTTTCAAGTGCGTGCCCAGCGAAGCGCACAAGTGCCAGAAAGTCATCAGCTGCATTGCACTCGTTCGATGATGAGTTTTCAATACGATTGCGAATCCGAAGGCAGATGCAAAGATGCGAGCGCAACGAATGAACCAGAAATGAAGTGACGCTGCGAAAACCCAAGTCCAAATACACTTTTGCCTTTCATTAGCAAATCATTTACTTCAGGTCGACCCGACTCAAAAGTTGCACGAACAAAAACTCAAATTCATTGTCAAAAATTGCATTCCAATTTCTAACGTTTCTTGTTTTTTTTGTTTCTATCCACACATATTTCCGGTGTACATACCTAGGTATATATTTTATGTGGACGTAATGCAATAACTTTATCAAGATTATCACAACCGAAGATCTCTTATAGTAGATCTCAGCTAGAATATTCAGAGATTCAGCCAATTGCTGAGAATATAATGCGCATGCAGGCAAGAACTATAAGAAGATACATACAATAAATGAGAACGAACGAGCACAGAGCACAGGCGAAGTGTGAAAATTAGCATAAGAATAATTCGAACCGGTCGTAAATAACGCGCCGCCATCCGTGGTCGAGCGAATCCGCAATCAAGATGCTTGTCGCCGGCAATAAAATTAATAATTTATTTATTTAAATATGCAAATATTCAATAAATTAAGTTATACCTCTACGCGAGGGGCACATGGCGCGGCGCGGCGCGTGTTTCGCTTCTTCTCATTACCGAGTAACGAGTATTCAGATTCAATCAGTGCACAGTGCACCGGCAGTTGCACCGTGCAACAGTTATACGCCTATAAATCTTCGCCTCACAAACAAGCGAGCAGCAAACAAGCAGCGAGAGTGATTACCAAGGTGGCTGGACGTATTTAGTGACTTTTCAGTGCCGCCAACTTACAAAATACAAGGACACTAAACGATAAATCAGGATAAATAGTTTTCCAGCTCTGCAGTCTAGTCTATCGTATATGCATCTTTCTTTTTCTTTTCTTATTTGCTTCTTGTTTCTATTTCGGCGTCTTGCTCACGCTGACATTCAATGTTATCAGATGCATTCGCTGACAGCTCCCTTGACAGTAAGTCAGTAACTCGTTTTGATGCATACGGCGTGCACCAGAAAACGATGAGATTCTTCGATTGAATCATTGCATTGCATTGCATTGCCTGGCAGCGAATTGAATTAGTCAACTGAATAGATAGATTCGTCATGTGCATGCTCCAGAGATGCGCATTGTTGTCACGGATTTGTGCTTTCCGAGCAGAACACTTGCATTCATTCATATCGCTTCCGCTTTTCTATCGGGAAGCAAACTGCACTGCACGGGATCCCGATCTGATCGAGACTCTATTCGGTCGGGGGCATCAGTGTGTGAGATCTGCGTGGACGCGAACGCATTGCTGCACTTGGATAAAAGCCAAGCGCGCCTCCGACCAACTACTAAGTCCAAGAAAGCAATTGAATAAATTGAGGGAGTGAGTGATTGACATCGTTTTGACAAGGGTCCGATCAAACTTCAAAGCAATTTCCCTTTGCCATTGCCATTGACACTGACTTTTGGCCATAGGGACGTACATAAAGACTTGCCCTCGGACTTGATCTCCGTCTGGGAATTTTTAATTAAAAATTCATTAATTGCGCGACTAATTAATCTCCACGAATGCACCTACAGTACAGTCAGGTGTCATTTTAATTACGTCTTTGTCTGCACGCACTTTTTACGTGTTCAAAAAGCAGGAAATTGAAAAATTTCACTCGACGCTAGTGACTTGTTATTTCATCATTCGCAACGTCTTTGAATGAATGAATCCTGAACAAAGGAATCTATTATATCAACGGGTTGCAGCGCAAGCGCCGACGAGTTGTTAAAATAACACGAATCGCCTTGTTCTTCTTTTGCTGTTCGGTCGGATCTTCGTTATGGTCGGTCTTGAGGTGAGCCGATCAGGAGATTATCGTTCGGAAAACGTGCTGAACTGACTCCGCAAGGCGATGCGCGGCAGAGC
Source organism: Aleochara bilineata (assembly GCA_003054995.1). NCBI lineage: Eukaryota > Metazoa > Arthropoda > Insecta > Coleoptera > Staphylinidae > Aleochara > Aleochara bilineata. Next base: position 40,017 of record NBZA01000415.1, read on the forward strand.
AGAACCGGAGGAAACCGCAAAACTGCTGGACGTTCATCATCAGCAACCAACTAAAGCAGGGGCACAAGACAAAAAGCGAGCATCATTGACCATCGCATCACGTGAACGTGCCACCGACAAGACAAGAAATTCACTTTTCACAGCTACACGCATCTCCACAAGTTTCTCAACTTGCTAACACTATCCGCGATCCAGAAATGGTAAAACTTTTGAGGCGAATTGTACGGTTATGTTTGAATAACCAATCGTGGAATGTGTTATATAAATAACCAGGTAAGCTTGAGCGTCCATCCATCCGCAAGAAAATTGAATTTTTTGCTCTTCATCTCCTCTTTTCTTCTTCATTCATTCATTCTTCCGCAACCTGCGTATGAAATGAATGTTTTTCATCTCAAACTGTGACCGCAGCGCAGTGAGATTATAATTTCTTTTTAACATCCCAATCTATCGAGGCGCACACTTCTTCTTCATCATCGTGAGGACAGAAGCGGTAACAGCTTACAATGCTTGCGGCTTTTGAAACGTCTATGTGTCAATCAGTTCGAGTGCCCAGCTGCTGACAAGGGCTCATAATCGACTTATTAACTTAACTTAAGGTGCACACAGCACACAGCACAGCGTCTCATAACACTCGACGAACGACTTACAGCTTGACTTGACTTGACTTCATCCAGCCCAAGCTTGAATAATTCCAAATCAATCCCATAGAAGCAAAAATCGATTGATTTCCTTCCAATCGCCAGCTCATCAGCTGAACATTTCAATTTGTTTTGTATGACAAACGAGGGGAAATTGCTTTGGAATAGAGTAATTAATTTTTTGCGAAACAAATTGTCCAATTGTCCTAACAAGACAGACACAAATCGCTCTTGCCAACCAGACGCGGTCTTATCTCCGGTGGAATATCAGTGGTGCGCAATCTTGATTAAATTTAATGTAAGTACGAAAAAAAGGGCGTAATTAGTCAGTCGGCAGCGCTGGTTAATGTGAGTGATGTAAGTCATCCACGTCGGGATTATGTCGGTTATTATATTCCCATTAAAATTATGGTAAGTACATTTACGTTCAACGACGTCTGCCTAGTGCTTGTTGGTTGTTGCTGCTGGTTAATTATTATCAAAGTCTGAATTTTTTGCGCTGTAAATCTCGATGTATACTCTCATTCTCATTGTACGCTGGCGCTGTATAAATTCCTAAAGCATTGCCATCGCCATCGTGGTAAATTGAAAATATGAAGAGTTTTACGTTTTCATACATCATTTAATGTCCCATAAAGTATTGCAATAACAATGCGAACGCAAGTGTAAGTACGTGTATATTTATCTCGTTAGTAGGCTGGCTCTTTCATATGCCAATATTTCAATTTGAATGCGGGTCTGCGATTTATGCCTTGCCCTAGTAATAAGATTGCATCATCGAGAGCCTCGTGCCTAGGAAGGAAGGAATATGCGGTATATGTATTAAGTGGAATTTGCGTTCAGTTCGCTTTTCAGTGGTTTCCTTTTCTTGTCTGCACGAAGAAAGCCAAGTATAAGTGGCCTTTCACTCTTGCCGTTCATTGCGAATTATTTATCTCTTAGGAATCCACCCACAATGCGCGCAAAAATTGCCTCGAGATTAGTTTTAATAGAAACGTGACGTCTGCGTGCAAATCGCAATTGCGAGCCCGAGCCTGAGGAAACCTCGCGTAAGTGAATAACTAGTGCAGAGAAGCCTGTATAAATGATGTATAACTGAGATACAGTTAGCCACTTAATTGTAATTATAGTTTTATTTCTTTAAACCCAACCTTAAACCCAACTTTCTTTCAGATTATCTCCAAATATTCTTCATTCACAAGTAAAGAAAACGTCAATACTAAGATTAAAAAACAATGGAAAGAAAAGAAAATTATACGAAGACAAAATGCAATGTCAATATCATTATCCAATCACATAAATGACAGATTGATGTTTGTCCAGGATGAAATAGAACGAGCAAACATGCAATGCAATGCAATGCAAGCCAAGGCAAGGCAACGCAATTCACTTGGAAGCACAGCGCATCGGTCTTAACAAGGCGAAGAGCGCAGAACGCAGAGCCTCAAATGAAGTGAAGTGAATGGAGAAACGAAGAAGAAGAAGAAGAGGAGATGTCTTTGCAGACAAGATAATTATTAACTGCGTGCGGCTAACTGGCTAACTGGTAATTTATATCGTATTAGCGCACATCCACATCCACTCGTTGTTGCCAGTGATAATGCAAGGAGTCGTCGGTGATTGCCACACAACCCGCCGCCAAATGGAGCAAATACGGTCGCTCCTCGCTCGTTCTCGACTTTCAGTACTTTTCTACTTTTTCTGCCTCCTTCTGGTCTTACTGGCCTTTTTGTGGCTTTTCAATGAACGCAGCTCGCTGATGACCGACCAGCGCGCGGGCAATTATTTACAAAAACAACTGATAATTTAATAAGAATTCGTTATATGCACCAATCATTCCTACATTTTGTTGTGAACCTGAACAAAGACGCTAAGTTGACTTGATTTAAGTTAAGTAATAACTGGTTATCTGTATATATGTACATACATTCCTTCCAACTTTTTTAGGCATGATTTTTCTCCCAAAACGTCTCCATGGGTGGTTGTCAAACTTCTTGACAAGCCACCGTCGTTGACTGATTGTTTCCGAAGGAATGCCAGTTACGCAAGTGGTTAATTGGAATAATTAAAGTTTCAAGAGGTTTCACTTGCGCATGCCTTCTGATAATTGCGAAAATAAGTCACGACACTGAGACTGGGACTGAGACAGAAACGCCACAAATGAAGAAATTAACGATTTATGACTTAATCAACATTTTATTGCAGCTTGCGCTTGCGCATGCGTCAGATACTTATCAATGCTGAAAACGCATTAAAAATAACATGAAAATCCAAGCAAGCAAGCTTTCACTCTTAACGTCGCGTAAAGCACCCAATATTTAATCGATTTCTTACGCAACTCCTCATTTACTTCAATCTTTGACCTTTATCATCCATCCGTTTAATTATCTTTTGTCTCTGTAATTACATAATTGCAACAAGCAATTTTCATTGCATTGCAAACATTACCACAGAACTTTGTGTACTTTATATAAGTAAGTTCATTTCTTACAGTAAGGATAATAAGCGCAAAGCTTATGTGGCACGAACAATTTATTGGTTTATTGAAAGAGAAAGTAAAGAAATACATTTAATCCCAAAGATCTGAAGACTTATTACGTGGATTCGGCTGCGTGCTCAGGCCTCGAATGCATTTTAAGATGATAACTTTTCGCAATTACCTCACTCCACTAAATGTTAAGTTATTACTGGTTGCAGTTATTGTTGCAAGCACAGCCACCGGTCGCCCGAATGGGAATTTTATGCGACTCATTATTCTGGCTGGATGAAGAGATACATTAGAAAATTGAAAGTCAATAAATTACGTAAAACAAATAACCAATAGCCAATGGCAAACGCAAACGCAAGTGTAAAGTCGAAAAACCATCCGACGAGAGAACCATAAATTGGAATTTGATTCGTTTAACTGCGATTCGCATCAGGTCCGTTCAGTGAGCTTCAAAGAAACGCAAATACTCATTAATGGGTCATCAGACGCATATTTGTCTCGTCATCGGCGTGTTTATTCACTGTAATTCTTTCATTCACTCCTCTCCTCGTTTTGTTTTTATCATTTTCCGGCTCACTCCGAGCGTAGCTCTTGAAAAAACGCGTGTATCGTGAATAAATCTTCTTAGGTGTTGAGTCGACAAGCGAGAAGCTGAGAAATGTGGGTGTCATTTTTGTATTTAGCATCGCTGATTAATTAAGTGACGTTAATCTTGCGCCTTGCGTCCGGACACGTGGAGTTATGATATGAAGCAATGGGATCGCCAAGAAGCTCAAGCTCAAACATCAAACGAGGATCGTGAAGAAATGCGATCTCAGATTCATTCAAAGCTTGAATCTTTGTCGGCGCTCCTTGCGCAGACTTAAATTAAGTCTGTCATACTTTTTACAAGCTCGTAAGTTCGTAAGTAAGTATAAATTTTTGGCATCACTCCCAGCCGAGGATTTTTCATTTCTTTCAAACAAAAATTCCACGCAATAAGAAAAGTATTCAGATTACTGATAAGCGTCTCTTGATTCTTTCCTTCGTTTTCTCATTCTCTACTCTCCTCTGCTTAAATTAATTTCGACGTTTGAATACTTGGCATACGTGGGGCCAAAGTCGTTTGTAACGTCAAGCAGTCTCTTCTTGTTGGTCAACGCAATGCAATGCAATGCAACGCGAGGTGTTAATATTTGATAGCCAAAGATTGGACGTCGAGATTGGCATGGGATGAAAAATGCATTGTGAATGTTTAATGAACATCACAATACGTATACTTTTATACAACTTTCAGTGAATTTTCATAGAAATCACCTTCTTTCCTATGTTTTATTTGCATTTACATTCATTAGAGCTTTATTCAAATATTGTACGCACATATGGCTGGCTATCTGCAATCGCGTTAAAAAAGGGAGTCGCATATTAGCCGCAAGCATGCTAAATAAACCGTAAAAAATAAACCGCGGAAAGAGGTGACGAAGGGCGCGCTGCGCTGGGCAAACGTAAACGTGCATGCAAAAAGCGCGCAATAACGTCGCCAGGTCGCCGGTTATTTATGGAGAGCCGTCGAAGCAACAAAAAGCACTGAACTAATGAAATTAATTTTAATATTCAGCGATAAACGCGCAACGACCAATAGACACGCGATCGGATTCAGTCTTGCTTATAAATTCACCTACAGAAATGTCCACAGCACTGCACTATAGAAGCAGCAGCAGGCGTAGAAGCAAAGACAGAAGCGCGACAAGTAAAGTAAACTAAAGTGGAAGAACTCTTTTTAATTGGAAATTATTGCGCACGCCACAATCGGCCGCTCGTTCTTCAATTGCATTTATTTTCAAGTGAAACCGAATGAAAACGAATGAATGCAATGCCGACCAGGGAGAAAGAAGAAAGAACAAAGACCTGGTGGCTGGTATTCGCGACTTATACGCTCATATGTACGCTTCAACGTATAAATCCCACACCGCCCACGCAATTTGACAAAAGCAAACACCAAATAACAAACAACAAGCACTTGGCTCGCGCGCTCCCAACAAACAGTCGCGACCGTTGCGAAATTATTAGGCTACTTCTTTACCTACACCGCTAACAAGAATACATATGTGATGTGTATACATACTACACATAGTACTTGACTTGCATTAGTTTTCCACAGCACGGTGGTTGGTTGGTTGCAAAATAGACGGTGTAATTCCTTTCCTTATCAGAAACTCATTTATATTACTGATATGAAAGTGCTTTATAGGTCTGGTCTGGCCCATTTCACCAGGATATCGAATGACGTGCAACCACCACAGCACACCATTCCAACTCTTTCTCGAGTTGCATGCGTCCGATAATATTTCCGCTTTGCCCCAGCGCAATGCTATTAAAAAAGCATAAATTTATTATTTTTCTCCTTCAAAATCCAAGTTTTCTTTGATAGCCAGCTGCATTTCTTTGTTTTAAATTCGACAATATACACAATATCTATGAGCCACCTCTATGTAAATCTAGTCTAAGTTCAAGTTACTCACTATATTTAAGTTCGTAGGTATGTAACCAACCAACAAGTACGAGTACAAGTAAGTAAGCAAGCGACATGATAAATCGCTCTTGGCACGCTCGTTGGCGCTTCGCTTCGTTTCGCGTTCGTGCTGGGCCTGCGACCAGCGACCAGCGAGTCTCCGGCTTGGCATGCACAATAAACACTATTAGCACCCACTATTTAGCACGACATTCTCCACATTTCAAGATATCGCCCGATAACGCAGGGCCGCGCCGGGTTTAATACTTTTATAATACCTGCCGCTGCCGGTTGCTACCACCGCTACCGCTGGCTGCTGTTGCTTGATGTTGATGAATTCAATTAAACGTGCACAAGTCATAACTCATTCCCGCTTGCTTTTTGCACTCTTCTTGTTTGTTCGCGAGTTCGTTTTCTCATTGCGTTTGCCTATAAAACGTAAATTATTCACGCGCAGCCAGAGCTAATTAGGTATAAATTACTTAAGTATCAGCAAGTCTCATTGCGCTTGCGCTTGCGCATGTGCCTCAGCTTACTGATACATGTTTGATTACGTTGAATGTGATTAGTGAAGAAAGGCAAAGGCAGATGATGATGAATGCAGTGTTTTTGCGCATGTGTACGTGCCTCGTATGTACATATGTACGTTTTGCAATTTACTGGAAGTCGGCAGTAGCCATAGCCACAGCCACAGCTATAGCGGAACAAATTTACATAAATTACAAATTTAACGTGCACATGCGCGCGCATGTTGCGTACGTAGATCATGCGCGATTATTAAGATTATTAAGCGAAGATTTGCACACTTAACCGGATATGTAAATAAAGCCATTAAACGTGATCAATTTAAATAATTTCATCGTAATTTCGCTTGAAACCAACCCACTAACTAAACTAAAGTAAAGTAAACTAACTCTAATTAACAATAAGCTGTAAATGAAATTTAATGTAGATACCTGTACCTGTTACGTAGTTAATTAAAAAACAAAAGATAAGCACATTGCAGGTCAAACTAAAGCAATCTACATATTAAAGGCTTTAGTCGAGTGGATGGACGATGCGCTACGGCGACGGCGACACAGTCACACAATTTGATGCATCGAGGACGAAACAATAAAGCCGGATATTGGTATGGCATCGCATCAGACTGAAGAACAATGTTACTCAGGTACATATTGGCTGGCTCTATTATAACAAGCTTGTTGTTACTACACAGTGTGTAGTGTATCTCGCGCTGGACCCAACGCAACACGACGACCGAATGGGTAAAAATGCTCGCTCGTTCGCATCATAGGCGCTCGCCGACCCGAACAGAGTTAAGCAATTATCTTGTTTGTTGTATTCAGTTCATTCAAGTGCAATTTGTGTGTTGGGCGTCTAATAAAATAGTAATATGTACGGAATAGTGAGTGGTTGGTTCAACCTGGCTAACAAAATAAGCAATTATAGTCATTTTGGGGATTGGAAAATTGCAGCAGCAAGGCAAATAATTACGCAGTGTCTTTCTTAGCTGCTCCGTTGCTCGTCTTTTAACATCGATGCTGCTGACTGCTGACGCCTCAAGCTTGCTTTTCGTTTGACAGACATTGCTAATTAAGGTGTGGAAAATTGCACGGAAATAATGAGCTCGTACCGGAAATTGACACAAACTGCGTGTTCGCCGAATTGAATTCAATGAAACAATGGGTCATTGTCGACTTCCCAAAAGAACACATGTGTGTAACGTTTATTGACAAAATGGAAACAAACAGTAAAAATACCAATCAAAAAGCGACTGTTGCAATTTTTCGCATATCAAAATAAACGCGCAAAATTGGATCGATTGCCTATTAGTCATTGAACGCTATTAGGCACCACACATGCATCATTGCATGTAC
>NBZA01000415.1:60526-73691 GCA_003054995.1 Aleochara bilineata
ATATGAAGAAATATGACTTTTTCTTCGATCGTTATGAGCGAACGCGAGCGTAATGAGTTCAAAGTAAAAATATCTTCACTTCACTGCGCTTCAGTTATCTTCTTATTTACTGAAAACTTCTATTCACTTTGCATCTCGTCCCTCGCCTTGCGTCTCAACGAAGACGCAATGAATAAACATTGGCGACTTATTAAAGTTGACGAAAGTCTAGTCTCGTCTCGTCTAGTCTACTTTCCTCTTGCCTCTATCAACGCGACAACTAATTATTTATGAGTTTTAATTAGACAGACGAAGATTGAAAACTTAAATTCATAACTAAACTAAAAATACCCTAAAGTAATTCCCAGTACATAGTTTGGTTAAAATGACCAATGGGTGATTAATTAAATAAAATTAATTAAATCATCTGATCCCGGCTCAATTGATTAGTAATCGTACTTGATGGGAGTTAATTAATTAATCATCTTATCTGCTCATGCCGTCTACACGAGCATAGAGTGCATCATGAGTAATAATAACAATGATCCGACAGCTTTCAAAGTTTCAAACACCAAAGAGGAGAAGATACAAGAAGATAAGACTTCTTCACGCGCGGGTGTTAATGACTGGCAGATAAATGACTTGCGGAATAAATCATTTAATTCAAATGAATTTCGTTGCTTTTACTTTATTTATGCGCTTTATATGCATGCGTCTGCTGTGAAGAAGCAGAAGACATTGAAGAAGCGGCTGGAATTCGACGATTTATGATTATTTAACTTTAAACAAGGCGTTCGATTGTGAAGGAATTTTAAAGACGCTTATAAATAACGCTTTTTACTGGATATTTCTTTGGCCGGTGGGTCCAGTGTGACCCAAAGTGCCTTCAACCTCCTTCAAAGATTCAAATTCCTTACACAACCCCAATATTTGCAAACATAGAAAAAAGCAGAAATTAATTTCGTAAATTCCTTCACAACTTATTGTTTAAAACACACACAAACCCCAAGTAATCTTCTAAGTAATACGGACTTAATTTAAAATTTACGCCTTCATTTAGCTTTCCAGTAGGCAGAGGCAGGTAGATCATAATAACTCTATGCAGGTTGTTGCAGTGCCGTGCTGTGCTGTGCTGGTTTATGCTTTATCTTTATACCGTTTTATACGCGCGAGCTTTAAAGACAAACATAACATACTCGCAGAGAGCAAGAGCGAGCGTGCGAGTTGCAAGGTAATTGCATGCCTAAAAACGTACATACAGCCTCCGACGACCAACACAAGTCTGGATGCTGGCGTACGTGTGGAGGAAAATGCCTAAAGTAGGCGAAAATCGTGACTTCCTAAATGTCCAAACAAGCCACACGTTTTTGGTTACTTGGCTATAAGTAATACGAGCAGGTAATGCATGAATGTACTAAAGCTATTGATGCACCGAACGAATTTGTATGTAAACAGAAACATGATGTTTCTTTGTGCAATTCAAATATTCATAAAATCCATATATGCTAAAAGCATAATGTTATGTTGCTGTTGCTGCATGTTGATCTTGGATACATGATAAGTCAGTAAATACATACTGATTTCCTTTAGTTTCTTGCGCCTGCATTCGAATTTCGAGATTTGCAAATTGAATATGTAGTTATAATAACACGGTGGTGGTAAGCAGGACCTTGCTATAATTCGGCTTTGAATTTCGTACATTGGGCTCACAATCAGACTCAACTTCGTACTATGTATCAGCAAGTTGAATGCAGGGAGTCAGAGTCTGTGCAAGTTACCGTTTTATTAACTTAAGTTCATCTTCGCCAGAGATACAGAAATGCGAATCCGTATGCGTACATAGGTATATCGTGTTTCAACTGCACTGCAACTGATGGCCAACACTTGTAATTACTATCTTGGCTGGTACTGCACTGTAATTATGCCCCTACGTCTCCATCTACGTCTGTATTATGTGCGCATAGTCATTGTAATTATGAGCGAGAAGAGACTTACTTATTCCTCGTTGGATTACTAATCAGATTGCATGTGCATTCAGTGCTTCTTGCCTTAAGTATGTATGTATGTTTCTATCGCTTAAGTAAGAAAGATTCTTATTTGTTTTTAAACGTTTACGTTTTCAGTGTTTGTCTGCGTTAAGGAAGTGTCACTCACATTGGCGCTACAATTATAATGCATGTAAACAAGGCGATGCCGCAAATGTTATACAATATGAGAAAATTTAAGACACTTACAGTTTGCAGCGATGGTCATATGATGGTCTTCATACGGAAAGCACACAACACACCACGAACGAACGAACGAAAGAATCAGCACAGCATGCATGTCTTTGGTCACATCATTGTACAATTGTCTTAAGTATATTCACCTGCAAAGAAATAAAACGTATTAGAAATATATATGTAAGTGTATATATGGAATGTGTTTCTAGAATCTTCTATTGGCATGGCTTATGTGAAAAGAGTCAGGCATAACCTCAAATGTGCAAATGAAATAATTAAAGAATTTAACCTTATATCTGATACTACCTGTTAGGTACTTACAGTTAGCCATCACTGAAGAACATCACGAACCAATCACACGGTACTTTAATTAAATAATTGTTAAATAATTAGTTAATTCGCGAGAACACACACGCCGGCACTACCACGAGCGGATTCACTTTTTATGAGTTTCCAACATGGCCACCAGGCGGCGTCTGTGCTTCTAAAAAACAGGGGCGAATCTAAAACATAGAAATATAATTAAAATTAATTAAATTATTAATTATATTGAATGGTAATTAATGTCATTCTTTTTATATATACTTATTAATACATTTTTTAATTAATTAATAAGTTAAGTAAGTACCGAAATTAAATTAAAGTAAATATATTGTTACATAACCTATTTTATTACTTTTTAATTTTTAGATTTGAGACAAACTTTCTTTCGTTTATCCTTGGCCCTTTTTTCTGTGTTCATTTAACATCTTTGACGTTAATGCAGTGCATAACAATGCAATGCATTTCAATGGAGATAAATAAGAATATGTCTTAATAATCGAGCATTCTTGAGGCGGCGCACACGCTCTGTGCCTTATTATTAGAGAGCTGCTTATGCAAATCGAAAAATAAAGCCAAAGCTCAACTCAACTGAAGTCGAAGCCGAAGCCGAACAAACGTATACGAATACATAACTAAATAAATAATGACATGAGCATACATACAAGAATAATGCTTCTTTGCTCTCTTAGCCAGCAATGTGTATTACTCTTCAATGCACTGCACTGCAATGCAATGCAATGCAATGCAGAATGTATATAATTGCATTCGTAATTCTAGTCATTGCACTCGATTACTTGATCATTTAGCGACTGCATCCTTGAACTAATTGACATAATTATGTGACTGTCCTATTTAGCTTATTTCATCGCAATTGATTAATAATTAGAGCAATTAATGTATTATTGATTTATTCATTGATTGAATAATTTTATTCCTTACGCCCGCCCCACAAGATTAATTTAAAAAATAGACTACTTAATGAGTTCACTCATGAATCATACACGAAGAACGAACTTTTAAACTTAAACTCAAATGAACTTGATAAATATTCATTGGCATGAATTGTAATGTAAAGCATTTTAATCTTGAGCAGGTTTCAGAACATGTACTCGTACGTAGGCAGTTGTTCTGTTCTAGTCTAGCCGTAAATCAAAACCACCGAAATTTCAAATGCAATTTGACTGATTTTGATTAAGTTTTGTGCTGCTGTTGCTCTGTCTGCTCCCAGCGTAAATAAATATTTACTCTGATAACAATCGCCATTTATCACTGCGAGCCTAATGCACCACACGAAAAACATAAAAATTCATTTACTTTTCAAGATGTGGCAGCACTGATCGTTTTTCTGATGGAACCCTTGAAGGTTTCATTAGTTCTGTGTTGATTCTGCGTTGCAATTCATTCGGAATTTAAAGAAAATGTTATGAGAATGAACAAAGACCACCAGAAGCAAGAGTTTTTCTTCAATTCTGCGACACACACTGGGGAAAACCTTGGAAAACATCAGCATTTCTATTTGTTTCGGTTGTTATCACGTCGGTGTTAATCAAAGTACAGAAGTGCTTTGTGTGGTTCTTCTACTGTCTGTTAAATACAAAAATATTCAACGTAAACTTGATTGTTAATACTTGCAACTAATTATTAATCAGAAAGAAAAAAGAACGAAAGGTGAAGGCAGGTTGCGCGTCGGAAATATTAACTCTTGAATGCCAGTAAAAAGAAGCATTAATTCAAGTAATTAATAACATTCGGGTTGTTTTCGGCTGCGATGCGTTCAATTAGTGGCTGATACCTACGACGGCGACGGTGGAAGAATCAACACCGATGGCTAATGAGCCCCAAAATCCTGGCATCAACCATCATTATCATATACGTTTTATACGCTGCTTGTGAAACTCAACTCAACCAAATTTAACGAATGAACGAAGCAAATGGCAGAAATTTGAATGGAAACGAGACGTTGAATCGGCACTTAATTAAAAATATTGTTATTCTTGCGGATTTCACTGAGCGGCAACAGGTATTTTATGTAGGCATGTATGGTATGGTGGCTGGTCTTAGGTCAGAAGCACAACGATATCCAACGATATTAAATTCATTTTAAGTGATGCACAACTTGTTGCCCAGTATGGGACGCGGGCGGCCGCGCTTGAAGGTGATTGTAACAGGACCGCATGCCGGGACGCGCAGCGCCGTACGAAATGTTTCACACTTGCTTAAACGATAAATTAGCATCCGTACATACTTGTAATAAGTATTTATAAAACGACAAGCGACAGATTGCTTCTCGTACCCTCAAAGCAAAAGAATTAATATGTTAATTTCCAGCTCTTCTTAACACCTTTCTCACTGTTGTTTTTATAAACGAGCATCAGACATGCCAAAAGAATAAATAAGCAAAATATTACATTAAAAACCCCTACAAAGTGTTGATTTTCTTGCTTCTGCTAGGGTTTACGATGCAGGGTTAATTGAACTTTGTAAGACGCTCAGTATAGAGCGGCTCAGGGCCTAACAACATGAGACAATTGAATGTGCGAAAACGAACACTTTCTTTATGGAATGCCCGCCGGCTGTATGGGTTTCATGTATGCTTAAGAAGACAGGACGGGACAGGACGGGCCATCTCTTCCCTGTTTCTGCTTGCCATAGGTACACAAGAATAAGAATAAGAATGAGAATGAGCATGAGATGAGGAGTCGCGAGGTGCGCGCATTGAACAAAAGCCTGATAAATCTCGCCTACGCGCCTCTTCGCTGCCGGCTGGCGGTTTCTTTCATTTCTCGAATGTGCGAATTCCTCGCCGAAGAGGTTGAGTGCAACATAGGACGGTTTGGCACCGAGCTGCACGCTTTTGCATTTATTTGTATTCCTCCGTGTACTGCGGAAGGACAAAGTGCATATTTATTGCGCTGCCCTATTGTTTCACTATTCTATTCTACAATAGCTGCAACTGAATTCATCCATTTGCCCATAATTACCACTCCGACGCGATGCGATGCGTCAAGTAACGTTTCTCGTGTTAAAGATGTAAATTTATTAAAATAAATGTTCATTGTATTTGAATTGCGAATGTGACAATCTCTATTCCATTTGCATACAAACACTAATAAGAATATCGTTTGCTGAAATTGAGACAATGATCTGTGAAATTCAAATACGTGTCTGGCTGAATTAATTCTTTGCGTTTCTGATCTCAGTTCAGTCTCAGACACCTCTCCCAAGAGGAAAAAATGTATAACAATAACAAAATGTAAGACTATTGCATTGTGAATAGTGAATTGTGTGGGCAAAACCATTCTTTAGTTGTGATTTATCATTCAAGACTCATCGTGAAACATGATAAATTAAATTCGTACATGAAACGCTTTAGATAAAAATATCCTATAAGAGCACTGGTCGAGCAATTAAATCTCATGTCGGTTGGCTGATAAAAGGTGTCGAAAGCAAGGCAGGCAGGAAGAAGTTTCAAGAATTACGAGCGCGCGAGATAAATCAACAGCAGGGACTTGATGAGCGTATAAAAATGCAATACGAAGAAATAAAGCATGCGCGCCGCAACGGTAGCCGATGCTGCGCTTTAATAAGGTACGAGTGTAAAACCAATTAAGCATCTTAGGCTGCAGATAAGCGATGAATGCTACTTAAGTAAGTGTGTGCAGGTAGGTGTAAGGCAAGCTGATAAATTCAACTTCTTGGACACGAGGTGACAAAATCAACGAATTGTTAGGTTAAGTTTGTTGGTTTCCTGCTCAGCTATTATATGATATGATAAAATCGTATTTAATTTAACGCCCAGTGAATAAAATGAAATGAAATTTTCACATGAACGATAAGAATAATTTAAATGAGGCGGACCATTCAAATTTACTTTACATACAATCATCATTATTAAACCTACTCCCAGTAATTACAATATTACAATGTAAATTTCGACAAGACAAGCTTTTTCAACATGGCTGCGCCGAAAAATGAGCACTCACTAAATAACCGACCATGAATATGTATTTAATTTTCATAAAATGTTTCCTTCAGTGACTGATGAAGTGACTTCCACTTCCAGAAGATTCAAGATTGAACTTGAATTTTTTCTTTGGATGCATTGGAGTAACTGTGAATACTGTTAAAGTCCAAAGAAATTTAAATACACGAAGACCAAGAGCAAGGAGCAAGGAATGCAAGTATGCAAATATTCTGGCAGTCAGTTTTCTCCTGCGTCTTTCTGCGTCTCATTTCTGAAAAACGCGCAAACAAGCAAGCATTCACTGACGATCGGTTCGTTTTTATTGGCAAGTACGTTTGCCTAAACACGAATACGAATACGAATTCGAATACAAATCGTCTAATTACCAAGCGAGCGAGGCCCACCTAAAGAATTAACGCACGCTTAACGCAAAAGGCCAGCATCCAGCATCCAAAAAGGGCCAAGAATTCAACAATCAACATTCAACGGTGAACTTAATGTCAGTGAAGAAAAAGAAAATAAAAACAAGCCGATGAAACGCCTTTAACTTCACTCTCAGACAGTTCATCCCCCTGTGCAGAAATGAGTAATTTTGGGCGACTTTAAAACAAAGTCATGTCAAGGTCGTGCAGTGTTTTGTGGGTTACGTCTGTCTACCTGTTTGTTTGGACGTCAGTTGAGAAAAGATCAAAGAAAAGCTGTTTTCTTTGTGCGTTCTTGTTGCCTGAAATGCCGAAAGCTTGAAGCTAAACTAAAGTAAAAGCAAACAACAAAGTGCCGTAAAACCAATACTCTAAGACGTATTATTGTCTTGTTGCGTCGACATTAATTGCTATGCTTAATGCGCATCTTCGCGTCTATAAAACGAAAGAAATAAATAAGTTTTAAGTGAATTACATTTATTTATGTCTTGGGACGTTAGCAAGACGCGATATTCGTATTAGTTTAATACAATTCCAGCTCATTTCTTACAACTTAAAGAACGCAGATTTCTGCGTTCTCGTCGAATTGCACATTTAATTTGAATACGTTTGTGCATTAAGAAAGAAAGATATCTTCTTTGGAATGCTTTTTTCTTTGCTTTGCTGAAGCAACGGGGGTGGTTTGGGAATGTGTCGGGCGGATGCGAAATTATCCTCGGACATTATAAGAAGTCCATTAGCAATATTGGTTTAACTGAATTCGAATTCGAATTCGCATCAAAACGAAAAGGAAGAAAGATGAAAAGATAGAAGAAGTTGTTGCCAGAAAAGAAGGAAAGTCTGTAACTTGACGGGTTAGGAAGCAATTCATCCTGTTACTCTTACTTAGCCACGCGTCTGTTATCCCTATCGACTCTCGTCTTTCCAAGGAAATAATTCTTGTCTGCGTTGATTTTCTTAAGACTGATTTTATTAAAAGTGATTAAAATATTTCACTTGCAAATTCTTCTTGTTTTTCTTCATTTTTCTCACAAGAAACAAGACGTAATGTAGAGGCAGTAACTGCAACACACGCCTAATGAAAAGAAAATGAAGCCGTCATTCATCCTGATGGTCCGCAAGCAGTTATTACATGCTTTTAAAATCCTCTTTGCGGAAAATCCACCAACGCGCCTAGTTTTCTAATTAAATTTTTTACTTTACTTTACTTGCAACCGTTGCCAGCACCTGAATAAGTGGCAAGTTGTTTGAAGGATGTTTATGAATAGGTACATAAACTGACTCACTTTCAAAAAATATCCGAAAACGAATGATCATCGTTCGTAATTTTTATTGATTTGTCTAATAAATTCGATTAATTCAGCGCTGCAGCGTCCAATTTAAATAAATGTTTTGACGCCCGTCATCGCTTTGTGCAGAGTCACCAACGGTCAGCACTTGATGCGCATCTTCACGCATTTCATACTCTTTTTCTATATGTATTCACTCGCAGCGCAGTCGCCTGAGAAAAGAGTTTGAGAGTTTGTGTTCGCATCTTGAGAGTCAGTCAGTCAGTCAATCTCTTTTCAATTCTGATTTCGGCTCTTTCTGTACATACTGACTCTAAAGAATTGAATCTTTGTGCAGGTAGAACGAATGATACACACATATTTTAAGAAAGCAGAAAGGTTGGCATGGCAGTCTAACGTCTTTTCTCCTTGAAATTTATATGCGATTGCGTTTGTGGGTGGATTTTCATTTTCTCACCGATCACATCAAAGTCTATTATTACCAGGCATACTTAACGTCATTTCAAGGATTGCTTCAACTGTTGATGGTCGTAAAGAAACCTTCAAACAAAACCCCGTCTAGGCCTAAGTTTGGGCAAAAATCATTAAATTATAGAGAATTTAACGCTGAATCGATGAGAATGTGTAAGGTGAATGGTTTATTAGCAGTGAGCAACCCTTAAAAATAGAGAATTTGCATGAAAAACAGTCCAATTTTCATAAAAGATATTTCAACCCTCCTTTATTGCCATTAAAAGACCAAAAACCGCCCCCAAGTGAAAGGGAATCGTGGAATTTCATCAAAAACGCAATCATTAACATTTCCATTTGACCTTCAAGCATACAGCCATCAAGTCTTCGGAGTGACATTGCGGGTGCGCCATTTGTTTAATTAAAACGTCTCGCCAATTGGCATTTAATCCACGCTGACATTCCCTTAAAATTTGCGTAAACGTTTCAATCCTTGAAAGGAACAAAAAGAAGAAGAAATGAAGAAATGAAGAAAATGAGAATTGACTGTTGAAGTTGAAGTTTATGCAGAGAAATACAGATATTTGACGCTGCGCTGGCGGGTTTGGGCTCATCCAAGGAAGGCGATGAGCGGCCAGTGATTAATAACGTGTTTTAACGCTCAGAAACGCCGAGCTGATTGCTAAAAGTGATTGCTACGGGTATACGCATTATTCGCCGGCGTGCGTCTCTCTCGGGAGTGCCACACTCGTATTCGGGCTTCTCTCTCAGCGCACTGAAGGGCTATTTAAATATGATGGATCGGGAATAGAATTAGTATCGGTGGCATCCTGCGGCGTTCTTCCACTTCTCGCATCCACCTACCATCCAGTCAGTACTTAAATGAAGTTAAAGATGAAATATACTGAAGCAGAAGAAGAAAACGAAGAAGACAACTGAGACAAATGATGAAGAAGTTATTCATATTCACATTCTTGTTTTCTTTTTGAATTCTTAAAAATCAACAAGGAATTCTTCCAAGTTAAACTTCAAGCTGAATATGTACTTCAGTGGACTTCATACTTAAAGTATAGCAAACATTTCAAGTGAAGAACTAAAATCTTCACATTATGTTGCTGATGACGCCGATGATAGTACACCACAAGCCACACGAGCGCTTGCGTCGATTGCGCTGAGGCATTCATCTAATAGAATACAACAATAAACTAATAAGACTTTATCTCAATCTCAGCGCTTTTCATTCGGGCCTAGCCTTGCTCCTCCAATCTCGTTAGAACACTCATTATTTAATTATATTCTCCGTTTATCATCGCCATTGTGCGTCATGAAGCACAAAAAGACTCCGCGGCATTGAATTACTATCATATCAATATCTAAGTGAGAATTGGTACTGAAACAGGGCTCGGTTCGGACATTGGAGTGTAATTCAAGACTGGTGCGCGGCGTAAAAGCTTAAAAGGATCAATTCCTACATAATGGTCACTTCCTTCCGAGGTATATCATAAGATATCAGCGAAAAGTAGCGGCAGCTAAGTGCGAACAATGAATGGCACGTCCTGCGTGACCAGACTTACTATAACGCTCGTGTGTCGGGTGTAAAACGATTGCAAATTGCTTTCAAATGCATCGTACGTTTAGTTTTTAGTCCACATGCGTCGTGGAATAAATTCTCTATAATTTAAATGCGAGTATCAACCACATCAAGGCTTGAATTAAATAAGGGGATTACTCAGTCGTGAGCACCCTAGACTAGACTATTGTAGAGTAGAGCATGAGCATGAGTGTATTATCTTGAAACTATTGTAGATTGCATGAGGGTATCACTCCTAAAAAGTACATGGAAAAGGCCTACTTGCTGTTGGTTGTCTGGTGGCCTGAAGAACTGAACTGAACTGAACTGATTCATCGAGACGAGAAGAGATGAGATGGATAGGGGATCCTTTATCAAAGCGCAGGCACACGTTGTTATTGCGGTATAAATAAAATGCTAATTTGCCAGCGGTGCGCGAGTGTGTATGCGTTCTAATGGGGTTTCTTCAGTCCGCTGCGGCTCATTAGCATATTTATCCGGCGAGTGTCTGCCGTTCGGCCCCGGATTGTTATTTTTGTATCAATTGCTGATAGGGAACTCGTTTTTAAAATTAAACATACACTGGCCCTTGCAGAAAAAGCTGAGTCTCGGCCTACAGAATCTAACCTTTCACCTCGTCTCGGGTTGAAATTTAGCGAAATTCAACCAACAAAGCCATAAATAATTCTTACAATCATATTGATGCACATGTATTATAGAATTATTTACGTACCATTTTAACCCCTTTAAAAGTGAATAATTTATAGCTTTTTACCCTTTATAAGCATTATAAACACAGAACGCAGAATGCATCCTAAAGATGTCAAAAAATTTGTACCTTTAGTATTGTGTTTGTGGTTCATGAAGCTTTAATAAATCAACGGTAAACAAATATAACAAATGTAAATGCGCAGAGTTTAACTTTCGGTGAGCAAGAAACACAAGAAAACAAAGAAATTCGGCTTGGGTTTGTATGGGTTTGCGTTGCATTCTTAATGAATCTTGTGTAAGGCTGTGACTAATTGTCAAACACAACAATGGCAAAGTGTTCCTCCACGCATGTACCTATGTACGTGCCGCGATGTGGTCATTAATAGGTTTTTGTGCACGCTTAATACGCGTTTCCGCAGCGCGATTGCGTTTTTGGTGGTTGGTGAGTGGGTGGTCTGTCCTAAACGCACACGCCACACAAAACACACGTACAAGGATTCAGTCTTTCATTCATTCATTCACCGTTTATTAAAGAACAACATACCGCACTTTCAGTTGGTTTCTTTGCGTTTTTCAAATTCGGTGTGCAAGTTAAGTTCAATCAAAGTCATGCAAGTAAGTCAAACCAACTTTGACGTTGAAGAGGTCTGCCTGGGAAGGAGTGAAGCTGTGAAGATGCAGGGACCCCCTCGCGAGATATTTAACAATTTCGAGGATGGCGCTGCATCCATCACCCGCGCGGCCGCCCTGCTGCGCATGACCCTTCAAGAAACTCTTCTTCTTCTTCGCGTTTTCTTTGCTGATTGTAAGATCAAAATATTAAAATTATTCTGACACTGCCTTGGATTGGATTGGATTGGATTGGATGGAATTTTGAGTAGGTTGTTGTCAGAAAAGTGTCGGGAACTGTCAAAAAGTTATTTGCTTTCTTGACAATCAAACTCAATTCAATTCTCAATTGACTTGAAATGATTTATCAAATGAACGTGCATTAAATGTCGTTTTTCATTAAAACAAGTAAAAAGAACATCAAACAATTATTCGTAAAGAGTTGTGTGTTTAATGCGGATAACTACTGAACGGCGACCTCCCTAGGTGTCTGAGTGTTATCTGTGGAGCGAGTGCGTGCTTACTTGTAACTTGTTAGTAAAAAGCTAATTCTAATAAGAATTTATTGCTGTTGTGACAGTAATACCTTTAATACTCTTTGGCTTCAGCTTCAGCTTCAGGTTCAGCTTTAGCTTTATCTTTTTGTTCGTGTTGGATAACGTGCTCCCCCAGGGTGTTTGCCATCGAATAAAGACTGAAGAACGTACAAAGTTTGTTTAGATTTCATATTATTTTTTAACAACATTACGCGTTAATTTTAATAGATTTTCATTAAGATCAAAGTTCAATTCCAAACAAACACCCGACGCGTGATTTTCGGTAATTAGGAAGCGTGCACGTGCATTTTTACCAGCTTGTCTTAATGACGCGAAGGTGCAGTTCAGCTCAGGTCGGTTCACATATAAATTAATTGGAAATATTTCAGCAGCAGCCGAGATTTGGGGAATGCTATTAAATGCTCGGTAAATATTCGCGGCATCTTGATGATTGTGCAAACGGAAGACGCGCCCGAACATAAAAAATTCTTTGCATTTGCCGACGACCCAAGAACACTCGTCGAAACTGTAGCAAGACAGGTAATTGAAGATCACAACTTTCTACAATTGCTATTTATCGGGCGTAAAACCTTTTCCATTCTTCTGATAAATCTTGATAAACATCGACTATGACATTTGCGTGAGTTGGCAATCATTAAATGCGCATGAACAACTCAAACCAGCCCACAGATGAAACAATTTCTCCTCTCCTCTGCTCTGCTCTGCTCGTCTGAAATGGTCTCGAATTGTCATGTAATGGAATGAAAGTGAATACCAATTGATGATCTCTAATCTCACAATCAGATTAGTCGCACACAAGAAGCTGCAGTACGTAACCTAAGACGTTTTCATGTGTCCATAGAATGTCCTTCAGTTTCTACATCTGTGACAATTGATCTTTTTTTTCAAGAGACACCGATACTTTAAGTTTTATTCTTACCTAAACTAACGTTCATTTAGCCACATATGTAGGTACATTTTATATGTTATTTTACTCTGTCGACTTCCTGGTGCTAGTGGCACAATGAAGAAGTAAGTATATAGCGATCTGCGAGCTGAATGAAACTGCATTGCATGATAGGTACATAC
>NBZA01000418.1:0-20910 GCA_003054995.1 Aleochara bilineata
GATCAAGGATAACCGTATTGAGCTGAACATGCGCAACGTGCTGCAGAACCTCGGGCCTGTGTATTTCCTGCATAACAATAGCTTCGTGCCAACGACGACGACAACGACCACCACCACTACGACGACGACGTCCACGACTACCGGACGCACCACGACGGAAGACGTTCCGCCGATAACATCGCCGGAGACCGAGGAAGATAACGCTAGCCTCGAGCGCAAGGTGAAGAAAGGCGCCCTGGACGCTGAAGCAGACAAGCATGAGAACGACATCATGTCGGGCAGCGAGGCGTCTTCCTTGAAGAACAAACAGGATGCAGTTGTGCGCGAATCAACTGCTGGCGGCGGCGCCCAACTGTTTCCTGCATTCGCCACGATTCTCTCGCTTTTTCTCCTTGCAACGCTGACGTAAATCGCCGGCGAATTGTAGCGCAAAACGCAAGTAAGTTCAAAGTTGTCCCAAAAATTATAAGCGTAAAGGCAAGCGATGTAATAGAATGCAGGATGGCAGGGTGTGGTATTGTGACTCGCTCTTTCTTGCTTCACACCTATGATAGAATGCTTATAGCAATGGAAACGCGATTACGATTGCTAATCAGTAAGCTAAAGAGAATTTAAATTATTTTTTAAGCTCTTTTAGGTATGTATGTAAGTATACATACTACTCAATATTCTACTCAACTTTTCCCATGCTTTCAAGCGCATTGCATTGCATTGCATAAGAATACCGTTACTATTTTGTTATTATTTATACCTTAAAAAGCTTGAATTTGCAAATGAAATAAGGTTGAAGGAAAATGAAAAATATAAGCATGTAAAGTAAAGTAAGCTAAGTAAGGCAAAGTGCGAGTGTGATATTACTATCCGATTATGAAGAATTAATTAAAGTGTAAATAAGTACCTCTTACCTAATAATATTAATAATATATATACAAATATATATAATATATCTGAATGTAATATTTAATTAATTATTTGCAAATATTTTAGTTTTACTTATCGTTTTAGTCAGATACTTTTTAAAGTGAAATTTTATTTCAGTTCTTGTATGTTTGTTCGATTAAAAATTACAATGCAGAAAACTACAGTCATTCCGCAATTTGCAGCAGAAAGCAAAAGAGAAAACTGTAAATACATTTGTGCCCAGTGGGGAAAAAACCGTGTTGAATTACTGCTTCTGCGAATTTTCATCTGTGTATGATGTTGTTGTTGTAATATTATTTGCGTTCAGTTCAGTTCTGTTCAGTTTTGCGCCGTCAAAACAAACTAAAAATCAACAGAAACACAAACATAAATTGATGAACTAAACGCAAACATTTTGGCATTTTGATGATAACGCTGAGGCGCAGTGATAAATGACCTATTTAAATATAAATATGATATGTAAATTAACGATAGGTACGGTATGGTAAGAGTAAGTGTAAGAAATCTAAAGAAAAATAAGGAATTGTTATCTGGAGTCTTAAGACACAAGCTCGAACAAAGCCAAACACAAAAAAGCTAAAATAATATACATATAAACGTCCATATTCAGCTTCAATTTGATCAAAAATGAAAAAAATAATGAAAATTCTTGTAACAATAAAAGTAATAATATACCAGATTCGCTATATTGCTACTGAATAGTACTGATTACTTGTTTGTATTGAATGTACGCATAAAATATATAATATATTTTTGCATCTTGTGTAGAAAACACGAAGGAGGAATCGTGGAAGTCTAAGAAATCTAGGAGAAAACTAAAACTCTGATAGTTGTAGGAAGTGTAGCGGATGAAAATACAATTATGAATCTATCTTGGTTTCTTTGACTTGATTGTCCTTTCATTTCCTTGTCAGCTGAAATTAATAAGATCTAACTAACAAATTAATTAATTAATTAGAAAAAAGTACAAATCTTTAAGGGGGAAATTAAATTATGTACTAGACACGAAGGTGCTATGGCTGCTATGCTGTAAGAATATGAAGCAGGAAACAATTAACAACAAACAAAGAAGCAAAAACAGTATTCTACCGAAGAAAAGAACGCCTAAGATAATGAATAAATGTTAATTAATAATATCTCCATGTAGAAATGCTAATATCATTCAAATAGCCAAATGATAGACTTACTAAACTACCTAACACTATAAAACAAACTAAATATATGCGTGTTTCCTGCATGCAATCGTTGTTATACAAAGTTCTAAGATATTTAAATGTTACTAAGATCAATAAGATCAGTATTCTCCGATGTGTAATTGTGTAATGTCATCTTAACGGCACTCTTTATCAATCTCAAACACTATCATCTAAAAAACAACTAACAACTACGAACTGTAGAGAAATCTACTAGTCGTCTAATAATTCATTGATTGTGATCTACATGTAATGGAATATTATACAAAGATTATAATATAATAGATTGATGTAACAGTTAATTGATAGTCGATAATTGCTGTTAATCCAATTAACACTTGAACTTCAACTGGAGCGAATAGAGAAGGAGAAAACATAATAAAAACAGACCAGACCAGGCAAGGAACAAGGAGCAAAGAGCAAGCCTAATACTAGATCTAGCTCATAGAATGGATGAATGTTAGAGCTCCTATTTCTACTTCTAGGAGTGAAGTAATGAATTGTAATTACACATTACCGATCGTAAGTAACACTTGGCAAAGACAAGAGCATTCATCTATGACGAATTGCAGCGCATGAATAAACATCGTTAATTAATCGCATTAACAACAAATAAAATCGCATTGCAAAATTATTGTGGCAAATAAGGTGTTAAATTGTTAATCTTCGTGTATGCACTATCTCTGTATGTGTTGCAAATCAAATGCTTAAAGAAGAATAAGAATTGCAATAACCGAATGGAAGAAATGAAGACAGTAAATTATTTGAAGAAAAAGCAAACAATTTGCAAAAGTGAGTTAATTATTAATTATTTCAATGTATATTTCAACTCTGTAATTGTATCATAGATAATTTGATCAATTAAAATTACTTCAAACTAATTATTTGCATTGGACCTTTCCTTTTATTTACTTTAAGTTTCTAGGAAGAAAACTACGGGAGTATTGAACGAGATTCCATAAAGTAATGAGTATTTCGCCATCAATACGAGGCAATTACGTTTATGACGCCAATCAGGGAACCGGAAAAGGGGAAAAATTGAATGTCCAGACAGATTTTCATTTACGTCGCAATAACTCTGACCGGATATTTCCTACTTGCCGCTTCTATTCGTTTTTTGCGTCGTTCGTCGTTCAACTACTATCCAGACATTGTGAGAAATAGCAATGGGCATCATTATCCAGCCATTTACGTGGAGCAAACATGTAATAAATTCAAACAAATATGAACTGCAACTCCGTATTTGCACTCGTAAGTTGTGGCAACTTTGTAGAAATCAGCGAGTGAGTCGGTATTACACTTTGCAAAGTTGGGCCAAATAAGCAGCGAGGAACGTGATTAAGTATTGTTTTCCACCTTGTCGCAAGTTCAATGTTTCCATAAATCACACGCCATGCATCTGTCTCTTCAGACGTGTGTTTGACGAATAAAGATCCGCGAATAAAACAAACTGCGTGCAAACTTGGAGCAAGCGACTGGATGCTGCGATGCATCCTTTTGTTCTCTAAATATAGAACACATTGTTTCTTGATTTATGGTGCATTATGGGTCGCCGACTGGCTCGCCATCCATCGCACGAACGCCCATGCAGCATCATCACATCGTATTACATCGTCCAGACGCAATCTATTTGTTCTTGTCGGTCTCAAGAACCAAGAAACTCATGTTTAAAGGTACGAGTAATATGAAATATTATACAACGCATACAATACAATGTAAATGAATGTTTCTCCTTGCAAAGTACATAAACCAAAAAAGAACACAAAACTTTACCCAACCCGTCACAGCACACCGCATGAATATTTAAACCGCCATTCAAAAGTGCATTTTCGAAGAGTATAAGGAACTAATAGTGCTTAGAACCCACAGACGAATGCGCATTAAATGATTAATCCTTGCATTCCACCCTCGGTATCCTTACAAAAGGAGAACCCACCGAGTACCTCACAAATAAACCTCACCGCCGATGAGGAACGAGCGGCTTTATCCTTGAAAACACCAAGCAATCCAATCCAACCCTACGCGTCCCTCATCATGCGTCTTCACACGCAACGCCGCAGGATGGATACCTCAGACAATCGAGCAGATTTACTCACGCATATTGTCCTTGAAGATTTCCCCCTATATATGAATGCGTCACGGCGTGGAAAATGCCTACAAATGCTTCTTTTGTCTCTAAGTGATCCCAATAGGCGCCTCCTGTGATAGATGTTAATGCAAAGATGTAATCTTTGACAAAACAAATGCTTATGAAGTTTCTAAGAACCGGAAGAAGGAAGTTGCAATGACAAGTTTATAACATTATAAAGGCAAAGTTTAAGTGAAGCTTGCTTGTGAGGATATTAATTATCGTGGAATTACATGCTTCTAAGCTTCTCAGCGTACCTTCAAGGTGAGTCATAATCTTAAGATATGGGGGAGAAAATTAGAAACTTCCTTGGATTCGCACGTGTCGTCTCTTTCATCTCAGAATGTGTCAAAGGAAGGAAGCTGACAAACTTCTCAGTGCTCAAGGCCGTGAACATAAGACAAATATTATACCAAGCGAATTGAGTCGCGTTTACATCGAGATGTGTGTTTGTATTAACCGTGGTGATTGGAATTTTAGAATAAATATTAATAATAAAACAGGATTTGCAATTCAATTTGCTAGAGCTGACAGCGAAGAGCGAGCCAAGCACGTACTCATTCCTGGCAAATTGCGAATGCAAGCGAAGCGCGAGTGAAAATGGGAATCGACGGATCGATAGACGCCAATGCGAATATAGAACGTGCCGGAGACATCAACCTATTTTCTCTTCTCTTAATAACAGAAGAAAATTCAATCTTCATTCTGGACGAGTATTCTTGCCAGAACAAAAAGCATAAGTGTGTCAAAGTGAAAACAATTCCTACTCGGACACTTCAATTACACTTGTAACCGAAGCACCTTTTGTGCAATATCATCCAAGCAAGAAGTAGTTGAAAGTTTACCAACCTACACGCAAGGAAGATGTCAATTAGCAGGCGTGAGGCGTTGATAAACGCATTTACTTTACACCTAGAGACCTAATTTAAGACGAGCACTGCATTTCTTCTTCTTCGCCTCCTCCTCCAGAGGAAGAACAGTTCCTCGAGCTTCACAACCAACCCACATCCAAGCCAAACGAAACCTAATTTAATCTTGACAACATTGCCAACTGGTACTGAAGCAAATCACTGCCTTCATTTACCTACCATCATCCTTCAATCGCCAGAGTCATTTAATTAACACGATGCGATGCCTAACGAGATTATATCCGTCTTGATCAATATTCACTCAACGTTTACGTTTATCCACTCATTAGGAAAAGATAATTAAAATGCTTAAAGACATCCTATAACAATTTTCAACTTTTATGAAATAAAATAAAATCTGAAATCCAAAGAACCAGGAAGAAACACGTTCCTTATCATAAGACGCGATCTGAAGCTGGCAACCAAGAATTCATTGCATCATTGACTAGTTCCTCGCGTTCGCGGTTGCGCTTGCGAGTTAAGATTCGATCGAATAGATCGAACTCCAACTGCAGCTCCAGCCGCAGCCGAAGAAGCAGACGCCTACACATCCAAAGGGAACGACTGTGACTATGGCTGTGGCTATGAGTTTGAGATATTCCTGCATGAATAACAACGATTGCCGGCGGCAGAGTGGCCAAGCCGGTCGCCCACAAGCTGCGGTTTGGCTCGTTTGGTGACCATACCAACCACATCACATCAATAAGAAGACAAAAGCTTCACACATGCATACGGTTACGTTAATTAAATCAAAACACCACACCACGCAGTGCAGGGACTGCCATATGTATCAGTGTTAAGCTATAACAATAACCCGTCCAATGACTATGGTCCATAATAAAAATAAAATAAAAGACACAAACAGTTTTCAATCAGTTGATTGATAGTAAGTTTCACATTTCATAATATAAACCTGCAGGTGAGAGTCATTCAGGAAGAAGAAGCAGAAGAAGTTATGGTATGGAGAACTTGAGATTAAATAAACTCTTCACTGCTCTTAAACTTCCTTGCTCTTGCGCTTGAACTTTTCTCCAGAAGTTAAAGTTTTCCAATGCTGTTAACACGCTTTTGTTGCAAACGCATATTGGTTTTATTGTTTCCTTAAATATCAAACTAACTTTTCACTGATTATTTACTGTTTCTTGAAATTGTCTACAAGAAAATTAATGAAAGAACCACAATGCACGACTTTATGTCACCTTCGCCAAGCCAAGAAACTATATGAAAGTTAGTGTTAAACGATGATTTATGAACGAAGAAGACAATTATGAACGAGAACGCTTTTAGAATGGAAGTTAAGTGATAAAATAGAATGGAGCTGATGAGTCGTTATGACACATTGAATTCAACACTGAACTATGGTAAACCCACCCACGCGTCTTTTTCAATCAGTGTCCGTCCAGTGCTGCGCTTTCGAAATTAATGAGACGGGAATAACCTTTCATTTAAACCCTGTGGAGCCCAGCTAGACTAATCTCCCATTTCAATGTAAAATACATGTATGGAGATGAACATTAATTAATTTCCTACTAATAATCCATCATTAGATTACGTATTCTCAATGCCGATGAAACTATGAATTAGTATAATGAAGTTTGGAAATAATTCCGAGAGAAGACTGGAGAAAAGTACGTGCAGGGTCAGGAAAGTGATTACGTTCACGCTATATATAATTACGCACACCCACGCATCTCTTCTTCGCCTATTTGCAGTTTTGCATACTTCGTCACTTGTGTCCATATGCCGTAATTAAATGTGATTATAATTAATGTTTCAGCACATAATCGCCATGTAGACTTAAGTTAAGTAATATAGGCAACGCCTAATACACGTACGCATCGGATGCTAGGTGATTCATGCAAGTTTGTAATTATAATTGCACAAAACGGCACATTCTCTGTACCCACATAAATTAATCAGAAAATAAGCATGTGTCTTTAATTGTTTAAAAAATAAAAATTTGCAAAAGATGTGGGCTCGTCCGGGATTTGAACCCGGGACCTCTCGCACCCTAAGCGAAAATCATACCCCTAGACCAACGAGCCGATGAGTATTGATATTGCATTTAAGGTCTACAGCGCGACTGTTCTACTTTTAAAAGTTTTATAATTAAAATTTCATTGTTTGTTGTAATTTGCTGTGATATTTTCGTCCATCCAGTGGATTTAAACTAATATCACGCGCAGAGTTGTAGGTAATACCGCAAAGCCATAAAAATATCATAAGAGGAAAAGCACTCACCCATAACTCCAAGTTGTTGCGGTGTCAGCTTGGCATTGTCTTCATTTTCCGGTATAATCAAAGTGCCGCTAGCTAGACTTCCCGATGCCACCGAGGCTCTTTCGCTCGCCACAACGCCCATGATAGAATCGTGACGAGCTCGCCGCTCGCTGTAGCTGCTTTGAGCGTTACTTCTTCGTCCGCTGCTTGTCGTACTCAATAAATCTATCAGGAAAAAGAAAATATGCAATTTCCAGCAACTGTAACAAGTGATGCATGTTATGTAATAGCCTAGAACGACGAACAATTTGAAGGTCATCCTCATCATTGCGTCGTCATTTATTTAATCATTTTTATAACACAACAAGTGCCGTATTGAAGATTCAAACATATTATCCAATCATGTAATTGCATAATTCGTAGCCCTTTCAAAAATGCAACTAGCTAATATATAGTTAATTGACAGTTATGAGTGGAAAATGTTACCGTATTGAAATGCGGTCGTTGGGTCAATTTGATTAACGCGCTTATTGCGTAATGTGCAATTTACGAATACATATACTTTCTCTGGCTTTAAAATTGCCATGCCATGTCATTGAAACTGGGTAAAAACTTCGGATAAAGAAAAACAAAGTAAAGCATGTGATTCTAAACATAGGAGATTAAATTTACTTCTGGAGTAGACTATAGACAACCCACCATACACCATAGAAAATTGAAAATGAGGCCAGTGGAATAAAACAAATTTAATTTAAATATTTAAGCGACGGTACGCAGCTAGTAATATGCATTAAAAATGATCAATAAGCCAAAGCGCTACCAAAATTGTAATGAATGGCTTCTAATAATAACGATGGCTCAATGTTTATCAAAGTATGTAATATACATATGTGAACCAACGCAAACAACTCCAGTTTTACGTCAATAATATTTTCATATCAAAAATAAAAATGCTCACTGGTGATGACATACCTGTTGGACTGCGTATTCCTGACGCACGCGAACGTTTTGTTAAGGGTCTTCTAAATGTTTTTGGATCAATGATTTGTTTTTTGCGTCGCATATATCGCGCTAAGACGCTTAGCAGGGCTACACTTGCAGTTACTGATACCACCACGACCTGGAACAATGCAGAACACTTGAATAGAAATAACAATCGAGAGTTAAAGGGAAGTTAATAAACAATGTTCAGTACCTAATCTATGCATGCTGAGAAACTAAAACAAACGAGTATAGTACCTTGTGTGTTGTTGTAAGCGTGAAGTTATGTGGTACTTGTCTAAAGTGTTTCAATTGTTCAAAGACCGGATTTAAATGCGCGAGCAAAGACATTTTATAACGATTCGAAATTTCGCACTTATTTTACATTAAACTTATACTAGAACCTTTACTTATTCGAGGTTATGTGTACTACGAAAGAGGCATATAAATAAATGCCAATAAGAGCATTTTACGTTTATATTAGAACGATGTCGCACTAAACAAATGCACTTAATCCTTATTCAAAACAATATGTATATTGTTAATAACACTCTATAGTTAACATGATTCAAAACTGGCGGCGTATAAACTTGAGATGATCTTGACATCGCTTGGTTAGATCAACTTTTGACAGACCTATCAAATAAACAAAATGTTACCATCGAAAGAATTCGTGTATATAAGTCAATAGAAAATGACTACTGTGCCAAGAAAATACGACTGAATGCTGTGGAAATTCATTGAATGTTTGTTTCAATTGGAAAGTGATTCGCATACCGTTGAAAATAACCTTGAACCAGGTCCCAGGCGAATCCAGACGAAAAACGAAACGAGGTGTTAGTGACTCTGCATTTCCCTGGTTTTAAATAAACACAAACGTATTTTCCTTTGTACGCACCGGTTTTCGGATGAAAATGGCAATTGAATCTTGAATCTGGCGCACAGTGGTTAGTCAGTCGACGACAACAGTCAAGTATGGCTTCAACTTCGAACAGTTCAGCAACGACAAATGGTGTAAGCAAAGAACTGACGCCTAAGAATGGTCCTCTAACTATTGAGGACCTTCCGGATGAAGTTTTAGAGTTTATTATGTGCTTCTTGCCGCCGTATAAAGACATACATGACTGCATGTGTGTCTCTAAAAGATGGAAAAGATGTGTTCACAGTAAGTACTAAGAATTTTAATGAATATATGTAATTATAATATGTTATTGTTTAAACTTTAGATGTAATAAAGATACGGAAACGTAATTTGAACAGAGCCATCTCGGAATTTGACATTTCCTGGAAGACATTGACCCCAGAACCCATGGTTCCAACAATAACCAAGAGATATTCCCATTCAGCAGTAGTAGTTGAAAATTCCATGTATGTTTTTGGCGGTTGTACTTGCTCAATGACCACTTTTAATGACCTCTGGAGACTGGATTTATCCTCAAGGACATGGGTAAGACCTTTGGCAATGGGCACATATCCCGCGCCAAAGGCATGCGCAACAATGGTCAACTACAAGGGCTCTTTAGTATTATTTGGTGGCTGGACGTACCCGCCGTCTTATCCACTTCACCAAACGTGGTATCTCTTCAATGAACTCCATACATACGACATTCAAGGCAACCGTTGGACATGTGTTAACACTGTGGAGTCACCACCACCCACGGCAGGTCATTCCGTATCTGTGCATGGACACTGGATGGTTATATTCGGCGGATTGCAGCGCGGAAGCTACGCAGTGCATTCCACGAAGAGCAATGATATTTGGAAGTTAAATTTAGAAACGTGGCATTGGTATAAGCAAGAAACAGAAGGTAACATTCACGCATGATTCGCAATATTCTTACTCATTCCTGCTTTGTTTGGAATTATTTTTAGGAAATATTAAACCCACGGAGCGTTACGGTCAATCGCAAACTGTTCTCGATGAAGAAAACATTCTGGTAATGGGTGGTTCAGGCGGTCCGTCTGTTTTTCTCTCAGACATTTGGGTTCTCAATATGAAGGGTAGTCTCTGGCGGTGGAAGCGCATCGAAGTGCGCAATTCCAAATGGGCTCCTCCAAACTTATGGTGTAATGCCGTCTGCAAAGTTGACGATAAGATCATAGTCCTTTGCAAGGGTAAAAACAATTCGAATCCGAGTTGCGCATTCCGATATTATTCCAGAGGTGTGTGGGTTCCTCCAGTTGAAAACCAACTTTGGGGTCCGCCCGCAGGTATGCCTGAGGACGTACTTCGCGGTCGCGGGAGAATAGACATGGCGAATCGTGTGATTGACCAGGATGAAAATGTGAATGGGCGTAGAGGTACTTTGAAGGGTGTGAAGCGGTCTAACGGGGAAGATGCCCAGAGAGAAGGAAATGGTGATATACATGATAGGGCAGGACCTAGTGGTGTTGATAGACAAGAACCGTTGAGTATGGCTGCCTTCAAAGACGGGGACGACCAATCTGAAAGCCGAGGACGCGCCAAGCGCCTCCTGCGGGAAGAAAAGATGAAGCAAGCTGAGGCAAGACTCAAAGGCAAATTGGAAGATGAGAGTGCTCAACAGAAACCTAAGCCAAAACGACATAATTTATGGATGTACGTCTTGGACATATCTCACGCGCTTGACGAAGAACCTTATGTAGAGTGGTTGACGGTAAAACCAGATAACCAAGTGGACGCACCGGATGAAACAGCCTTGTACACATTGGTAAAGGGAAAGTCGGAGTTGATAATGTTCGGTGGGATTCATAAAGATTCCGATGCAAGCATTGCGTATTCTCGGCATTTGAGTAATCAAGTATCCAATTCATTGCATTTCATCACAGCGCCAAGTTATGTCATTTAATAGCCATCAAAAGCCATTTAGCGTTTCAATAAACGCATGCCACTTTGAAGACTGTATGTAATCTCGTGTTTGTTTATATGTATATTTGGATTATAAGTCCTATTCTGTGGCACTAAGCAGCACTGTGTTACCATTATGTATATGAAGAAACCATGTATTTAAGAACAAAGCTTTGCGAAAAACAAGTTTTCTTTAAGAACTTATGATTTACTTTCGTGTGAATGTCAATAAAATATCTTAATTGACGATTTGTAGAACTAACTTTATGCCTCTTCCTCGTCGCTGTCTTTATCGCGATTTACTTTTAAACTGCCGAAGACTTCGCTGGGAATTGTTTGTTTTTGAACTGGTAAATCTGCTACTTCGGCATTTTCGTCTCCTTCTTGTTCATCGTTGTCTTCATCATCGTCGTCCTCGATGTTAATCTCATCAGGATTAATAACCTTCTCACCACGATTGTCACCCTGGGTTTCTCCCCGAACAAACATGATATTTCCGCCTTTTGTAAGACTTGATACTCCCGACATTTCCACAGCTTTAGCCTCCAGCATTCGCATGCCATCTTTCGCACCTGGCGCTAGATCAGCAACTGTACCAGCTACCGATCCCGCAGAGTTCAACATTTGGGCAGACATCATATTCACCTGCGTGTTGTACATCGCTTGGACGCTTCGCTTAATTCGCAACATCTCACGCATTGTATCTTCGTTTCCATGACGTACTTCAAACTCCTTCCAGACTTGCCAAAACTCTGCGGTGACTCTGGGATCGCAGATTTGACTACAATGCGCGTAAATGGCTCTGGCGCGATCGATTTCCCCAAGTTTGGTCTCCATTTCGGCGAAACGCAGGCACATCTCGCGCGTTTTATCTTCTGGGAGAACTTCAATCGCCTTCTCGTAGATTGTCCTCGTCTTCGGTACGCCGTATATTTCAGCCGCGCGTTTGATGTAAATGTTGAAAACTTCAAACATTTCTTCAGGAAGAACAGCGCTAGTTGCGCGTTCGTAGACGGCCATAGCATGACGAGCCATGCCATGTTCTTCTTCAAGCTTAGCATAAAGTAAATACAACAGTTTTGCGTACTTTGCGGGACAATTTTCTAGACATTGTTCGAATAAATCTCTTGCGCGCTCCAACTTAGAACCCCCATACCTATTCAAGAATTTTTTCAAGTAAGTGTTCCAAATATCAAAAACATTTGGCCACTTGAATAAGGATATTCCCTTTTCATACGCTCTAAATGCCTCTTCGAAATAGTTATTCTCTTCTAAGAACATCCCGTAATTAATTATAATTTGAGGCGTTGCAATTTTTAAATCTAGAATACGATCGTAAACCGCCTTACAAGTCGCAAACGTTCCGAAACTTTCCTCCAAGTCAGCATACAATGACCATACTTTCAAACTTTTATATAAGCGCGCCTGAACAGTTTCTTTATCATCGTGGTAATTAACCTTGCGTTGAGGTATAACAGTCGCTCTATGCATGAGTTTCAGTGCATCTTCGTAGTTTTCATTCCGGACTTCCATTTCGGTCCATTCGCACCAAACTGCCGCGAGATCTTCGACTTTCAAGTATTCTACTTGCGTACCTTTCTCAAAAATCAACCGGGCGTCTTCGATTTGTCCGTTTTTCTCGTAAAACTTAGCAAATTCAACCCACAGCGTGTGTAGTTTCCCTACAGCCAGCTTTGGGTCAACTGTTTGGACAGATTCTGTGTACGTATTAATGATTTCGTGCGGGTTTCCTTCATAGAGTTTAACACGATTGTGCCATTCTTGTACATTGTGTGGGTTTTGACGAAGAAGAACTGAGTTCAAAAGAAGTAATCGCCGGTCCATTAGATTTTCAAACCTAGACAAACGTAATTCCAATTCGACTTCGTCTTCTGGAGTTGGTGCTGCCCTTTTACCGATGTCCTCCATGCGCTTTTTGAGAGAGATTTCTTCAAAGTGGGAATAAGCATCGAATACTTGAGTAAAATCCCGTACGGTTGTTACTGTTTGAACAGCTTCTTCGTAAATATCACGCGCGCGCTCAAATAAACCACTGCGCACGTAGTAGTCTGCCAAAGAATTCCACAAGTGCCCAAGTTGGTCGGTGTATCGCCTTAAGCCACCGCGAATTATTGCGTCAACATTCAAAGAAGTGACTTTTCGCGGATTCTTTGATATTAGTTCACATAATTCATTCCAAAGTTGATGGTTTGACTTGCCTTGTTGGGATGCAAAACGTTCATCATTTACAATCTTAGCTAATACTTGTGCTGCTTCATCCAGTCGGTCAATTTTTGTTAGATAATCAACGTATTCCTCGGCATTTTCAGGCATGAGTTTTAAATATCGACGAAATACACGAACAGCAGTCTCTGGTATATCATGCTTCTGAACAAAGGACAAATAAAGTGGCCATATTCGATGATGTTGAGTAATGGGCAACGCTCTTAATGCCCTGTCGAATGTTTTTCTGGTCCGTGTAATCTTACATTGATCTGTGAGAAAAGTGCAGTAATCCATCCAGATCCTTGGCATCTTGTGCATGAAAACCAATGCTCTTTCAAATGCATTGTTTACTAGATCATAATCCGGATCAATAACGCATTTCGTTCTTACTTGTTTTCTTCGTAGTTTTAAATAATTGTACCATAACTTGTAAGAACCGGGCAACTCTTTTAAAGCGCGTTCATATATCAAGTTAATTACATCAGCCCGAGCAGATTTCTTATGTTCAATGTATCTTAGCCAGTGCTTTACTGAATAAGGGTTTCGAAGTATCTCTTCTTCATATGGAAGATCATCATCGTTCTAGAATATATTAACACAAAATAGTTTAAAATGTTTATAGAAACTAAAATATACTTACAAATATAATCTCCATGGGTTGTGCTGTAGTTACAGGCATTTTAAAACCTTAATAATTGTTATTTATTAGAAACCACAGCAGTAAACACATAAACAAAATATGATTAAGTAAGGTTATTCTCGCTAATGCCGACATCGGCCGATTAGGCCGCCACTAGTGATTGTAAGCTAACCTTACACTCTTGCACTTGTTGTGTATCCGGTATTTTTCCGCTTGCTGTGAATCCTTGATTACAAAAAAGTCACAAATTAATCAAATAAGACTCACATAAAAGCTAGACTTGTGAAATGTCTCTTACGTTTGCTCAACGAGGGCAGCGGCCGCCGCCAACTCCACAGCAGATTCAGAAGATGTTGGATGAAAATGGTCATCTTATCCAGACTATACAAGACTATCAAAGCAAAGGAAAAAGTCAAGAATCCATACAGTATCAGCAAGTTCTTCACAGAAACTTAATGTACTTGGCGAGCCTTGCAGATAGTGGGCAGAACATGCATCAGTTGCTACCGGTAAGTTCACCAAAAACGCCTTAAAAATATATATTTGAAGGACAATAGATGTTGCAGCCACCAGCAGGGCCCGTGCAACCAAACCCTGATCAGCAAAATATGAATAATTACAATCATCAGCAGCAGCCTGGGTATAGGTCACCAGTGCCCCAAAGGCCAGGAGCTCCGCCACAGCCCTATCCACAAAGAGGTTATCAGCCTGCTCAATATTCTGGTCACTATCCACCCCAGGGTCAGTACACACCACAAGGCCAATACCCACCACCAAATCAGAGTGGTGGTTTTCCGCCAAACTCGCAGGGGTCGTATGGACCTCCAGTGTCAACTGCGGGACACAATAGTTACCCGCAGCAGGGCTATGGTTCAGCACCACCGCCGCCAACCGGAGCTCCTCCACCTCCTGGTCCATATGCTCCACCAGGCGCCCCACCGCAAAACCCGCCGGCGAACTATCAACCGCCGTCTTCAGCTCCCTACCCTTCACCTAATCCCCCACAGAATTATCCTCCTCAACAGCCGTATCCCCCGCAGTCAGGTTACCCACCACCGCCGGTTAGCCAACCGCAGAACACGTCTGGGTATTCCAACCAACCAAGCCCAAATCCTGCAACTTATGCACCAGCGCCTAGCTCTTCGCCAGGTAATTTCCCTGGTGCTCCTGCCAGCACTCCAGGGCCCACTGGAAAGGCCGATTCGCCAAATAATGCTCAACCGGCGTACCAGCCGCCTTATCCTCCAAATTCGCAACCTTCGAATCCGAATACTGCATATACCCCGCCACCCAATCAAGGATATCCTCCGCAAGGGCCTCCACCAGGAGCTAATTATGGATATCCCCCTCAACCGGCATATCCACCACAGCCGCAGTACGGTGGGCAACCACAAGGATATCAATATTCAAGGCCACCAGGACCGCAAGGACCTCCGCCGCCACAGGGTCAGTATGGAGGGTACAACTATCCCCCTCAGCCAAATCCGTAAGTGTATGTATGACTATGCCACAACGACAAAGAATGTAGATTCACTTTCTACATTTCTGACTTATCTTCAGTTACTATAATTGTCTGGAATTCATAATGCATTACTCGTAGTATTAATTGTTACAACTTTTTTTACTTTAGCAATAATTGAATTATACTTGTACGTTTTTAGAATTTTAATGTTTGCTGCTTGACCTAATAAATAAAGTATGAAGTCTGAATACTTATCTTGATTATCTTTTGGCACCTTACGACCACACGTTATATTTTTATAAGAAACAATAGAAAGAAAACTACAGTACCAATAACTCAAAAATCTTGAAACTCTTTCTCGAAAGGGTCCTCATCGGGTTGCTCTGACAGTTTAAATGAGTCTGTTTTCATCGTTTCAGCATCTCTAATGACTGGTTTCAGAGGTGGTGCGACTTTTTTATTGAAGATATGTACCCAGGGAACGTCCGAAAACCATTCATGATCTTTGATATCAGCCGATCCACGTCGCAAACAGCCAAGTCTGATAAAAATACTAAATTTAGTCAGAACTATTGTATTGTATCAGTGCTACATAAAATGTAAAACCTCTTGGTCGTTTCAACTTGCAACAAGCGATATACTAAATCCTTAAGCTCTTTACTAAATATGGTGGGCATTTTGAATTTTCCAAGTACAATTGAATTGTACAATCGCACATGATCACCGTTATCCTTGAACGGGACAATACCGGCCGTTAACTCAAATATTAAAATACCAAAAGACCACCAATCTGCTGAATGTCCATATCCCTTCATAATAACCAATTCAGGAGCAATATATTCAGGTGTCCCACAAATTGTGTACGTTCTTCCTTTAGTTAATACTTTACAAAATCCAAAGTCCGTTATTTTCGCGTATCCGGAGCTGTCCAGCATGATATTTTCTGGCTTAAGATCGCGATAAACAATATTTAGGTAATGCAGGTACTCCAAGCCCAAAAATACTTGGGCTGCATAGAATTTTGTAAGTTTTTCTTCAAATCTTCTTAATCTATATAAACAATGAAGTAATAACCTTCACATAAATATCACTTGAATACCTATTAAAAGTAGCGTAAAGATCACCACCATTCAAAAAGGGCAATACAAAATACAAGTTTGCCTTGTCACACGCGTAGTAATCCATTTTCATGAGATTCGGATGTTTGCAAATCAACAGTATTTTCTTTTCATTTCGAGTGTGTTCTAATTGCTTCGACTTCATGATATGAGCTTTTCTGAGTATTTTAATCGCGTGATAAGTTCTCTTAGTTATGTACTTTGCGAGAATGACATTGCCGAAAGCACCTGCACCTAACCTACTTACAAATTCAAACTCATCGATTGTTACCACATTTTTAGTATGATTGAGGAAGTAATGTTGGTAGAAGTAGTTCTTGCTCTCTTCGAGAAACTCGTTGTAGCTCAGATTATCATCGCCCTTCGACTTGGACGACATCATTAGTTTGTTCACCCACACTTCAACATTTTCTGCGAGGAAATTTGTGATAATGCTCGAGAAATAGTACTCTATAAGGTTGTCCAATGTGATCAGTTACTGACACAAATCGCAATCTAGGTATGTTTTTCCGCATTGGTCACCGGAAATTAATTCACGTTTATAATTTGGAACTTCATGGCGATACAACTGGAATTTAAATTAAAATGACAAACATGACATTTAAATTATTAAAGCGTCTAAAACAAATTTAATTCAAATTCATCACTGAACAAACTCGTGTTGCCGAAAATATCTGATTCATTTTCGGGCGTTAACAAATGTTGCGCACGCATCGTTTCGGTGTATTCTTGTGAATAATTATCAAAAAAATCCTTATCGCTGAGGATTTTTTTGGGATTTACATCTTGGAGATTCCCAATAGGTTGTATTTGGAACACGGCCTTCGAATGTGACTGAATTCTCTCTTCATTACATTCGTGTGCAGTTTTAAACTCGCCATCTAAGAGACTTTTTACCATATAAGGCCCTTCGAGTTCGTATCCCAGCTTTCTATAATAGTTTCTTGTTCCAACCCCACTAATAATCGCAATTTTATTAGATTTATGTTCATATTTCGCTATTAATTCCGCTCGCTCAACAAGCAAAACACCATATCCTTGATGTTGGTACTTCTCAGTACTGCGTAAATTAATAGGAACTACACTTCCGTAGACATGCAATTCGCGGATAATTGATACTCCCCCTAATAATTCAGGCCTAAATGTGTATTTTTGTGTACATTTACGAAGTCGCAATAATCCAATAAGAATATCTTGGTCAGGATCTTCAAAACTCAGGAAAGATTCGTTACCACCGTTGGCGGCGTAATCTCTCCGAACGTATTCAACATGATTGGGTCGTACCTTTTCGTGTATCGCCGTAATTCCAACTTCTCTGGTTCTTACGTCCCGACACTTCAACCCAAAGTCTTTCATTCGATCAACAGCCAATTCGCGCAGGTTTCCGTGTTCAACTCCAGAGCTCACCAACGGCATGGGAATATCACGTTGTACCCGGTAAATACGCGTCCATGGAGGTACCAGTGCTAATATTTTTGCGATTAGATCAACTAATACAGAAGGTGGGTAACTCTTGTAACGACCAGTCTTCCACAGTTCGTAAAGTCCAGTTCCGCGAATTACCAACGTTGGATAGATTTTCAAACCGTCAATTCGGAACCTTGAATCTTCAAAAAATTGCACAAATTGTTCGTAATCTCTTTCTAAGTCAACGTTTGGTAAATTAGGCATCATATGAGCAACAACTTTGAAACCGGCATCTTTAACCATGCAAAATGTTTCGCAAACTGCCGCTACTGTATGTCCACGATTCGTGTCCAATGCAACGTCTTCATAAACTGACTGAACACCAATTTCCAACCTTGTGCAGCCATAATTCAACATGTCTGTGATATGACTTTGTACGCAATAATCTGGGCGAGTCTCTATTGTAATTCCAATAACTTTACTATTGGATCGCTCAGAATACCGCACCGCTTCGGCTACAGAATTACTTTTATGTCCAGATAATGCATCGTGCAGGTTCCGTATGAAGAAATCTCTGTAATCGTCAGGAAGACTCATAAATGTTCCTCCCATTATAATAAATTCAACTTTATCAACGTTATGTCCTAGTTGTTTCAGTTGGTCCACCCGATGTCTGGTTTGAATATATGGATCATATCTTGCTCTGATTGCTCTCATTGATGTAGGTTCAAAGCCAGTATAGCTCTGAGTAGAATACTCAAAGTCGGAGTCCGGGCCTCCAGGACAATACACACAAATATTTCCAGTAAAATTAATGTGTGGACATCTGTGTGGCTTACACATGACTGCAACAACTGCAATCTACAATAATACACGTTATTATAATATCCAATAATTACTATTCATAATACATACGCCACTTGCAGTTCTTATAGGTTTAGCAAGTAATTTAGGCACCAACGTGCTTCTATGATCGGTGGGTACTGCAGCAATAATTTCAACAAGAGTTGGTTGAGAATGCATGCCATATTTAGAAGAAATCTGAGACTTTAAATGGTTCAAATTTACAGACTTCTTGCTTGTCTGAGCTTTAATTAAGTATTGTATAATTTCCGCAATGGAAATTACTTTTTTCTCTTCGTATGTTAAATGGTCAAATTCTAAAATTGAGGTTAAAGCAAAACATTACAATATTTTCCTATGTATTTGCTATTATTTCATGTGTTTTACCGTTTTTCTTTTTCCCCATGATGAATGCAACTGATCCACGTCAAGTAATAATAGTGTTATTGGTTAAAACTGATTAAAACTTAAATTAAAACAATTTATTTTCACTCTTGCTGATTCAACGTGTTTAGTTTTCTGGTTTAGTTTTCTAGTTTCGCCGCCAGGGAGCACAAATGCAGCAAATGTCAAAACTTTTGAATTTTTAAAACTTTTGAAATAGTAATGTTGTGCGGGAAGAAAGAAGGGGCCTGCACAATCAGCGCATTTATTACTGTATATTTTTATTTTATTTTTGATAAACGATCAAAGTCCAATTAACAGTTCAGTTAACCATACAAACATGTTTGCTTTCAGTAAAATATCATATAGTACCCTTAAACAGCTGCAAAAACAGTTAAAACATGGCAAATTCACAACAAAACATTATTCTCTTGATACAATTAAACAAGAAATTAAAAGATCTGAAGAACAAGCACTTCTTGGAGGCGGCATTAAAAGAATTGAAGATCAACATGCAAAAGTATGTATGAATAATTAAGCAAATTGGCAATCAAGTTTTTATACTTGTTCTAAGGGAAAACTAACAGCGCGTGAACGAATTCAAATTTTGGCAGACAAAGGAACATTTACAGAATACGACATGTTAATGGAACATACATGCACTGATTTTGGAATGGAAGATAAGACTTTTCCAGGAGATTCAGTAGTAACTGGTCACTGTTCAGTAAATGGACGTCTGGTGTATTTATTTAGCCAAGATTTTACTGTTTTTGGCGGTAGCTTATCAAGCACGCACGCCAAAAAAATATGCAAAATAATGGACCAGGCAATGGCGGTTAAAGCACCAGTCATTGGCTTAAACGATTCTGGCGGTGCTCGAATTCAAGAGGGCTTGGACTCTTTGGCAGGATATGCAGACATTTTTCAAAGAAACGTGTTAGCATCAGGAGTCATTCCGCAAATATCGTTAATAATGGGCCCGTGTGCTGGAGGAGCTGTTTATTCGCCAGCTTTAACTGATGTCACATTCATGGTTGAAGATACTTCATATTTATTTGTAACTGGCCCAGATGTCATAAAAGTAAGCACATAATTTAATTTTCTTCATATTCAATTCTATTTTTAACTCTTCAGAGTGTAACCAATGAAGATGTATCTCAATCGTCTTTGGGTGGGTCAAACACTCACACAAAACTTTCAGGAGTGGCTCATAAGGCGTTCAAAAATGACGTGGATGCTTTACTTCAATTAAGATACCTACTGGGATTCTTGCCTCAGTCTAATGATGAACCGGCGCCTGTAATATCGACAATTGATTCATGGTACAGAGTAAAAATAATATTTTTCTTACAAAATTGACATGATGAAAAGTCAAACTTTAAAGTCGATTATCTTGCGTTCTATGGCGACTATTGAAAAACTGTACCATGAGATTTTGCATTTAAAAGTAGAGCATTTAAAGGTTGAAGAGTTCTAGAAAACGTTAAACTTTATGACGAATATTGAAAAAGAAGTGTTGTTTTACCCAGAAGGTATTAATAACATAAAAATTATGATTGTTTTAGTGAAAAAGACGTACCGTTATTTGAGAAAATAATTCCGGCTGATTCTGCAGAAGCGTATAACATGCTTGACATCATTCTGAGCCTCGT